>JAWNNM010001793.1:0-14142 GCA_035044965.1 Lordiphosa andalusiaca
GATTGGGCCGGGCTTTGGCAAGCCCTTATCTCTGAATACAAAACGCAAACACCTGTTGAAGAACTCCTAAGACGACTATACAACACAAGCTACCAAGAAAACCTCCGTAAGTTCTGCGGCGATGTCGAAGCAAAGATGCTCATCATCAGTAATAAGTTAGAGTTAGAAGGTAATGCTGAAAACGCAAGATTGTATACAAACTCCATGACAAATACAGTGAAAAATCTAATTCAAAGGAAATAACCTGATAGGCTTTTCATGACTCTCTCGAAACATGACATCTCAACAGTTTTAAAACTAAAACGGCTCAAATGGAAGGCTATTATGAAGAGACAGATCATGTTATCAAAAATAAAGTTTAGAAGTAAAAATTTACTAATACTATTAACCATTCAAAAAACACCCACCCACAGCTTACTAACCAATATAATCCCATTTATCAACCACAGAGTAATTAGTCAAACAGACCAAAACAAACTTACTCACACCCTCCTTCGAACGGACAATCTAATATCAGATCAGGTCAATATAAAGGACAAATACAAGAATTCAGACAGAATCTACAGCAAGGACCAATGAACAATCCAGACAATTATAGTCGAAATCATGGCGGTACAATACCAAGTCAACCCTTTAAACGCATGAGGGAAAATTTTAGTGACTCACGAAAAATGCAGGCTGATAAATACTATCAAAAAGCTGAATGTAACGACCAGCAAGAAAAGGACGACTATCAGCAAGATCAGGGTGATAAAATCAATCACGAAAATTTTCAAATGAACTCCTCGGGACAAAAAACTACATAGTAATCATGACAAACAACAGGCCCTACAGGTGTCTTATTGATTCAGGTTCATCAATAAATATGATGAGAGCTAATTTTCTCAACTTACCAGTTCTTAAGAAATTAACTTCCATTAGAACTATGACTGGTATTTTAAAATTAAATCATTATGTGTCAATTGCACCAAATAAACTTTTTACACAAAACCAGATATTCTTTATATACGACTTTTCATCTCACTATGATTTAGTGGCAAACGGTGCTATTATTGATTTTATTTCGGGAACAAAAGTAATAAGCGAAAGAACATTTAAAAACAAATTTAATTTTTGATCCAAATGCAGAACAGAACTTCGGAACTTGACCAGGTCTCCAGGTTGAATACCATACAAAAGAAATAAATTATACGATAAGCTATAAAATCACTACTGGACAAGATTACAAAGTGAATCATCTAAACGATGACGAAAAATCAAAACTATTAAACGACGATTTTACATTCACGAGTATTGTTAAGGACGAAATTAACACCAAACTCGAAAGCCCTGTGTATAAAAAACCATACAGCTATCCATTTGCTTTTGAAGAAGAAATTAAAAAACAAATTAATGATATGTTAAACCAAGGTATAATTCGGCATAGAGTATCACCTTATTGTAGCCCATTATGGGTAGTATCAAAAAAGAAAGACGCATCAAGAAATCAAAAGTTTAGACTTGTTGTAGATTACAGAGGACTAAACGACATAACTATCGATGACAAATTTCCAATCCCAAATATGAATGAAATTTTGGGAAAACTCTGACGATGTTTGTATTTCACTACAATTGATTTAGCCGAAGGCTTCCATCAGATTGAAATGGATAAAAATTCCATTATCAAAACCGCTTCCTCAACGAAGTTTGGGCATTATGAGTTTACTCGGATGCCATTCGGACTAAAAAATGCACCATCTACTATCCAAAGGTGTATGAATCACGTTTTGATAGATTTAATGGCCAAACACTGCATTGTGTACTTGGATGACATTATTGTATTTTCCACTTCTCTTGAAGAACATTTGAACTCACTTAAATTAGTGTTTGAGCAATTACGGCAAGCAACTTAAAAATTACAGCTCGACAAATGCGAGTTTTTGAAACGAGAAGCAGAATTTTTGGGTCTCATAATAGGGCCAGATGGTTTTATACCAAATCAATACAAAGTCAAAGCCATAAACAAATTCCCAATTCCAAAAATCCAAAAAGAAATCAAATCATTTTTTGGCCTTTGCGGTTACTACAGAAAATTTATCCCAAAGTTCGCCAATATAGCGAAACCTTTGACAAAATGTTTAAGGAAAGGTTCTAAAGTGAACATATCAGACGAAGATTACATCAACGCATTTAAAGGATTAAAATAGTTGATCATAAATGATCCTGTGTTAGTTTACCCAAATTTTAACAAAAATTTTCAATTGACGACAGACGCTAGCAGTGTTGCATTAGTAGCAGTACTGTCTCAAGATAATAAACCTATCAGTTACATAAGTCGTACATTAAACGAACACGAAGTAAACTACAGAACGATCAATAAAGAGTTGTTAGCCACAGTATGGGCAACAAAAACAATGAGACCTTACATATACGGAAGAAAATTAGAAATGCTTAGTGACCACAAGCCTTTAGTTTGGCTAATCAACATTTAGGAGCCAAATATGAAACTCCAAAGGTGGAAGATAAGGTTGAGCGAATACGACTATAAAATAAAATATTTACAGAGGAAATTAAACTACGTGGCAGACGCATTATCTAGAGTAAAAATTCACGAAAACTATTTTGAAGACATCAAAAAAATTGATCAGGCTATTTAAAGAATCGTACTATTATCCAGATCACCAAAAACTTATTCAAAACGTAATTAACGAATGTGATATTTGCAATCGAGCTAAAATTGAGCACAGAAATACATCGTTTACATTTAAGATCACACCTGAAGTTGAAAACTGTAGAGAAATGTATGTGGTTCACATAAAAACTTTAAAAAGCCAAAATAATTTGACATGTATTGACCTATATTCAAAATATGCAAGTATAACTGAGTTAAACGGAAAATATTGGATGGAATTTATAAGAGGACTCATTTGAACATTTAATAATATGGGAAAGCCCATTATTTTGAAAGCAGACAGTGCTTTTATGAGCAGAGCACTTAACGAATGGCTTGACACAGAAGAAGTTAAAATTGAAATAACAACAAGTAAAAATGTTGTGGCAGATGTAGAACGACTACATAAAACCATAAATGAGAAAATCCGAATAATTAACACCGACGACAACGAAGAAAACCGACATGACTTTGAAATAAATACTAACTTCAGAAAAGCACCCACTATTCATGGTAAATTACATAACCCGTACAAGCCCACTTGAAGAATAGAACAGGTTGACGAAAACTATTTTGAGGAAACTAATAGAGGTCGTAAAATTCAGCACTTCAAAACAAATTTTCAAAAAGAAAAGAAAATTAACAAAAGTAAATATTCACAGGAAGACTCAAACCCAAATCAGGACTCTTGACTTTCACATTTATGGCACTATTGATGTCAACACTACTACTACGAGCGAATAATCAAGCTTTCGATATAAATCCTATTAAAACTAATAATGGTTACCTATTATACAGTGCGACAAAATCAAACTTTTGGAAAAAAACCCGGGATGGGACCCTTAAATTCTGAAAGATGGCACTTCTGTAAGCATCGCCTCATACCCAGTTTTTCAACTGTACCCTAGGTTCGCAGTATTGTTGTATTGATGAAACATCGGAGTCTTTTAAGTGCGGCTCTGAGAAAGGCACTTAATAACACAGAGTGATTTTAACGACTTAATTCGTGATGCAAAAATGTAAAAAGCCACTTCAGAAATGGTTGCCTCCCGACTAAAGCAATGGAACTTGGCTGACAACGATTTTAAAATAACATCAAACCGAAAACGAGCCCTTACAGACCCTTTAAATAGTCTTTTTGCTTTGCATCCTTTCGATGATGACTCAAAAAAGCTTTGCTACTGCACGGATGTTGACGCACTATTTCGAAATGTCGGACATACGCTTACACTAGAGGAGTGGCGACTTTTTATACCCGTTACTCGTAGAGTAAAAAGGTTATACTAAAGTCGTGCAATTATATGTAACAGGCAGAAGGAAGCATCTCCGATATAATAAAGTATACATATTCTTCATCAGCATCAACACCCGAGTCTATATAGCCAAGTCCGTCTGTCCGTCCGTCCGTCCGTCCGTCCGTCCTAGGTCCTAGATCTTAGAGACTAGAAGAGCTAGAGCAACCAAATTTTAGATGTAAGCTGTAGTCAAGTTTGTTTCAAATTTTGGACACGCCCCTTCCCGCCCCCGCAATAAAAAATGTTGAATATCTCCTACAATTTGTAAGCTATCGAGATCAGATTTTGCAGTAAGCACTATGTGGCCAATATGTACAATCTCTCATAAAGATCGGATAATAAATGGCAGAGTTAAAAAAACGTTGCATACTTATCTGATCCGCATGGGGTTATTAAACACTAATTGCCTTGAGTAACGGGTATTTCGAAGTCGGGCAGGGCCGACTTTAACTTACGCTCTCGTTATAGACGGGTCAGGCAGGCGCATAAGCTAGATTACGAGTAACGAAAATTTTCTGCTTCCCAATGCTTTAGATAGTCCCGGCCAAGACTCAAGAGAGTGGCTACTTTTAAAGTGCCAAATTGTGGGCTTATTGAATTTGATTTTTCGCTGATTCCGGTCATTATGCCATGCTATCAATCACCGGTAGCAAACTTCGCATACTTTTTTAGGTGCATACCATACGTTTTCCAAGTATGGCGTCATAAAATAACTTTCGAACGCATTCGCAATTACATTCGAAATGATGCGGGCCTTCTTTGCAGGAGTGAATAGTCCACATACATAAGAATAATAATTGCATTAGGACATAGGTCCGTGGTTCTATCGCTTTTCGTCTTTTTGAACATTTAATAACAATTCGCTTTATTTTTAAAGAGTGAAATTTGTTTGTGTGGCTTCTCTGTTTGCTATTAAACGAACATGTTATTGGGTTAAAAATGTTAAAAAACAATAAATTCTAACCAGCAATCATGGCATTTTTGTTATCGACGGCTTAAGTCAATCTTATCCATTCATTAATTTTACACAAATTAAGTTCTTAATATTGAGATCAGAGTTCTATTTGGGTGAAATAGTTGCTGAATGCTTCAGATTAAGTCTAATTTTAAAAGCACTGTTAGATTTATTGGAGGTCCACTAAGAACATTTTTCAATGAAATTTTCAATTTTCTTGCTGGCAATGAAGAATTTTGCTTATTAGATTAATTTCATAATTTTGGTGAAGCTGCTAAAACTCTAAATGGTCAATGTTGTTCTAAGGCAGTTGCTTGTACAAAAATAACCATAGGGCGCGAACCAAGGCTTTGTTGGAGAAACCGAAAACGCAGTTTGGTCTATTTTTGGATCTACTTTATGACTTACATGGAGTTGTTAGTGGGTGAATCTTAAAATGATATTTCATCTCGCGGTTTTTCGGCTGAAGAGTACCATCTCTTAGGGACGTGCAATAGCCCATTGTGCCATCATAAATTTAGTTTTTAAAAAAAATCCACCGTGCGGTTTTAAAGATATTCAAGAATTTAGGTTAGACTTCTTCTGGAGGTGCCATAACCAAATGTATGATTAACGCGATTTTTTGATATTACGTTCCGAATGACCCTGCCTGTGTTTGCTGATTTTTGTAGATTTTTATCTTGATCCATTAACAACTAAGTTAAAATTGTTGTCGCTGTGTGTTGCTACTACAAAAGTACCCATAGACCATAGAACCTAGGGAACCGTTGAAAAACTGGATATGAGGCGAGGCTTACAGAAGTGCCCCTATAGCAGAATTTATGGGTCTCATCCCGGGCTTCTTCCAAGAGTCGGATTTTGTCGAACTGTATAATAACATCAAATTGGCTTTGATCCGATTCACATAAAATTCTAATTATTTCACATATTCCAAGGAAAATAATTAAATCTCCCCTATATCAAGTTTTACCGTACCCGTACCCGTAGGAAATATCCTACAAGACGAAACACACTATAAATATTATCTACATAACAATAATTTGTACAACAAAAACACAAAGAAACTAACAACTAACCCATCCATATTAGGGATCTTGAACCAAACAAAAACTAGCTGCAGATATACCAAAACCCATTTACTTACACAAACTAACTATATTGAACCAAATATTATTGTAACATGGAAGATACCAAAAACCACTTTAAATCAAAATTGCGAGAAGAATGAAATAACAATTGACGGTAATAATATGATAAAAATCTATAATTGTTCAGTTATTATAAATGAAGTATTTGTATATTTGAATTATTTGCATTTATAAACTCAACACACAAGGCATTTACGTGAGAAACAATATTACACGCTTACAAATACTATCGTATATTGAAACAAAAGAAATATTTTTCGAACATAATAAAGAAAACCGAATTTATCAGATAATAACAATTATAATGATAATCATTATCACACTAAGTGTAATCATAGGTATATGATCTATAAATTTAAGAACATTCCGAAAAGAATATTTGTTAAGAAACACAATGTTATTGAAAACCAAAAAGAACTCCCAGTTGAAGACGAACAATTCGACTTAAATATTGTACCTAAAATGTTTCCAGAAATTTAAGATCCTATTATTTATACGAGTGAGGACACGATTAACTTAAGTAGAGGAGTGACATATCCAATATTCACCTTACCCTTTTTACCATATTCATACACACTGTGGCGCCCCTTTTTACATTATTCAAACCACAAGATTTGCCCAAATAAGCAGAAAAGATTAACATAAACAAAAAAGGAGTTTTGCATAAACAAAACTGGGCGCAAATCCCGCTCCCAAACTGAATCATAACAATTGACCATTCCTTTGTTCTTGGCACATGAAAGATGTCACGTACGCCAAAGCTTCTTTTATTCCTTTAAATAGAACATAATCCACAGATTGTTCTTTAGTTTTAATTTGATCATCAAACCACACAAATGGTGTAAAATAAAAAAACCTTGATTTTATTTTGATTGAATGCGGAACTAATCATTATATTTAGTGACATATCCACCACTCCACCAATCTGACACACTTACAATAATCAAGCACCATACTTGCTTAGTAACTAAATATCCCCCAAATAAAAATCCAAACATCATCCACAGAAAAGGCAATTGAAATAAGAATCCTATTTTTTGGTGACAATAACAATTAGGGCGACTCAGCAAGCAAAAGCATAAAAACCAAGACATAAACATCCGTCCCCCAATCGTTATTGCTACCACGAGCAAACTGCCGACGCGGCTCAAATTAAGGCTGATGAAATCTCCTCTCAAATATCGAAATGAGAAAAAGAGAGAAAAGCTTTTGAACTTCACTCTCCAAAAGCTCCTAGCCGAGGTTTGCTATGCGTCAATATAGCTCTCAATCAGATCTCTCTCTCTCTTCTCACTAAAAACTTCCCTTTACACCTATCTCCGGGAAAGTCTCTGACCGCACCCAGCTGTGAATAGGGGCATAGCTTGCCGGACTGGCTAATAAATCATCCCGCACCGCGTCAAAGACTTTTCGTTTATTTATTATTTTATATTATGTATTACATTTTTTAATTTTGTTCGTGCAGAGATTTATTTGTGACTGACTTAAATTGAGAGAGGAGAGCGACGATCAACTACGTCGCAGCGGGAAAAATACAGTTAACTATCGATAACTCGAGATGAGACACATTGCGTTGCTATTCAAATTCATACTTTCAACACTCCTTTTCAACGCATTATGTCTACCCCTACAAAAATAAACATAATACTTCATGTATTATACATCAATTAACACAAACTTAACATAATCCCATCATATTTATACATTTCTCATGTTTAACTCTACTCAAATTTTTTGTTAGGACATCTGATATCATGTTTTCAGTGGGAACATACTCAAATTCAATTATTTTACTCTTATGCATTTCCCGTATATGATGTTATTTGATATCGTTTGCTTTTCACCAAACATTTGGCACTTTGGTTATCGCTATACATCTTAACCACCTGAAGACCACCGAAGCCCATCTCGTTGACCAACTTCCGCAAGTTCCGTGTCAGTGCTATCACCAGCCCAGTCTGCATCCACAAAACAATTAATGGGCTGACCAGTGCGTACGTAGTGCAATTCCAAATCAGCATTGCCCCCAAATAACGCGGCACACGCTTTGCACCGGCTTCGTGCTCCTTGTGAGGATCTGCATTCCGTTGGGCCAATTTTGTTACGGTATGTAAAATGTCAGGACGAGTAGTAATTGCCAAATACATTAATGAACCAATCAGCGATTGATAGCCAACTTGATTCACTCGCTGACAGTCTGCATTGTCACATTTTACTTGATGGTTGGCTTCTAAAGGAATTACATTCAGCTTACAGTTCTGCATAGAATACTCATTTAGAAGACCCTCAAAATACTGCTTGTGACCAATTCTTACGCCACCGGTTTCACCTGTTCGTTCAATTTCCATCCCTAGGAAATGCTTCAAAGCGCCTCCATCGACAACATCGAAATCGTTGGCAATGAGCGACTTTATATTATTGAGATCCTCCTTCTTTGATCAGGCAACTATTAGGTCATCAACGTATACAATAATAATGTTCATACTGCTTCCATCCTTTTGAGTGTAAACACAGGGCTCGCTGGGGCAAGGAACAAATCAAATTTTTAGCAGCACAGCATTGAGCTTCTGATTCCATTCGCGCCCACTCCGTTTCAGACCATATAACGATTTGCGCAATCTCAACACCCGGTTTGGGTATTGTTTGTCGATGAACCCTTCTGGTTACCGCATGTACACCTCATCATGCAAATCGCTATTCAAGTAGGCAGATGAAACATCCATCTGGTGCATGAACATACCATTTTCTACCGCCAATGCAATGACGAGTCTGAATGACGAATAACGAGCCACAGGAGAGAACGTTTCTGTGAAGTTCACACCATAACGCTGAGCACAACCCTTTGCAACAAGACGAGATTTGTAGCGCTCGATCTTGCCAAACTTGTCTCGTTTCACTGCAAATACCCATTTGCAGCCAATGGCCTTCTCATCCTTGGGTAAGTCTACCAACATCCATGTTTCGTTGGCACGCAAGCTGTCCATCTCCTTCTGCATGGAAGCCCTCCACCCATCAGCATGCTCACTGCTAAGCGCCTCCTTGACCACGTTGTACTCCTTACGTGGGCGCCCGGGCAGGCCAGTATATACTTTTCTAGGCCTGCCTCGGCCCCTTTACTCGCCAGATTCTGACTCTTCAGTGTCACCTGCCACTCCTTCTGCATGCTGTTGCTCGACGACAGAAGCTTCGTCGCCATGTTCTACATCCTCTGCCAGAACATCTTCGATGGATTTTTCATCCTCAGCAACACATGCCAGACCATCCTGAAATTCTATGATTTGAGTTTCGGTACCTTCAGCCGAACCATCTGCTCCAACGCCCTCACCATGTACCAGGTCATTCTCAATGACATCGCGCGCCTCACAGATACTATGCTTTACAGGATTATACAGCCGATACGCCTTAGCGGTCTCAGAATATCCAAATAAGACATGTTCCACGCCCTTCGGGCCGAACTTTTTGGAGTTAGTTTTATTTAGAACAATAGCCTTTGACCCGAATACCCTCAGGTGTCATCCCAGGCAATGTTGACGTTTCAGACCGATTACGTAGGTATGCAGCAGTCCTTATGGCCTCAGCCCAAAACCACTCACCTACACCTTATGCCATTGTGTTTCAAAAACTTTTCGAATGAGCCACTCAAATACTCACGACCATTATCACTTCTTATGGCCTTTAATTTTTGTCCCGTTTGGTTTTCGGCAAACGACTTAAACTCTTTGAACTTTTGCAAATATTTCGTCTCTTGTCTTTAAGAAATACACAAGCACATAGCGGGATTTATCATCTATGAATGTTGCAAAGTACCGTGCACCGCCCGCTGAGTCTTTTAGTCATTGGGCCACAAATGTCAGTCCGCACTAGTCCCAACACTTCTTTTGCGCGATTTTCACTGGCCTTTGGAAATTGTTTTACGCAAATTTTAATTTTCGCACAAGTAATACAGACATGTCCCTGCATGTCACCAAATTTAATTGGCTTTAAACCGAGTACCATTTGTTTCTTTAACATTTTTTCTAGACTCGCGAAATTCAAATGTCCGAATCTATTGTGCCAAGTTTCCGATAAATTGGCCTGCGCGACAAAGCATGTGTTCCATCACTTTTCCCGTCGCACTCAAACAGAAACAATTCATGTTGCTTTTCTGCAACCAAAATAATCTGCCCTCGATTATTTCTTATACACGCACTTTTCTTTTCAAATTGTACTTTAGACCCATTTTCTAGGGCTTTCGATACCGAAATAAAATTACACTGTAAATCCTTTACATACAGCACATTTCGTAATTCTATTTCACTTAGGCGCCATTGAAGTTTAACTGTTCCGCGCCCGCTAACCACAATGTTATTATTTCCTGCTTCTTGTGCTCTTTAATTTCCACGAATCGCGATTTTTCACAACACAAGTGAGCCGTGGCCGGATAACGTTTTCGCCCTGACGGCTTTTTCGCCGTCTTTCTTTTCCGCACCGTCTTTCGATCGACAATTAGCAGCTCTGTGCCCGGGACGACCACACGACCTGCAAATAATTTCGTATTTTTGCTTTCCGTTATTCGATTTACGGTTATCAGTACGAGACCCGAAAACTTTTTATTAGCACTTTTCGGTACCTTCATTGGCTTTCGCCGTTGGCCTTCTTATTGAAGCTTAAATTTGAGCGTGTTCAAACAAGGCCGGACAGTCAAATAAAATTCCCCCACCGAGTCGGAGTCGCTATTAGTTTATTTTGTAATTTTGTTAGGCTATCTTTGTTAGGCATCCTAGTTGATAAGCCTTTTTATAACGTTATATCAAATTTGTTGACAGCTTTTTTGTCGACGAATAATAAATAAATAATAACATCAGTTCTAGATTCAGAGTTGACTTCAATCTTCCAAACACAACGGACCTTCTAATATTAGGACATTTTAAGATTGTAAACTTATTTTTATTTTTATTTACAAATTTAGATATAATATTCAATATTAAATCTAAGAGGTTTGAGTGGTGCTTAGAGTACTAAATAAATATATATGAGTGCATGAAATATAGAGTACTAAGATTGTAATCTTCTCACCTAAGATATTCACAAATAAAGAATTATATTTTTGTTCTCAACACCAACCGTGAATCTTCAACTGGCGCAGTCGGTAGGATAGTTAAGTGTTTTAAAAGGATCATTAAAGGATAATCGGTATCATAGATCCCGCTGCTAATACAAGTTGTGACTAATCACAAAGAAAAGGCAGCTAAACGTGACGTACAACATTTTCACAAATAAACCGCTTAATCCACGTGAAAACCTAACTTGATTTAAAATAATCGCAAAAACAAAACCTTCAAGTCGATTTACAATCGCAAAACAAAATTTCAACCAAAAAACAGAAAATCCACATGACACAACCATTGGAACCAGCCTTACAGCTATCCGAGCAGAACCTCAACCAAGCTCTGTGACAAATCAGGCAGGTGCCTACTTACAACGGCGCAACAGAAGACCAAAGTACACTCATCAGACGAGTGGACTTCATCTTACACATACATCCAACTAGAGATGCTAAATGCAAATATGCGGAGATGCTCAATGTGTCTCTCAACTAGCAGCAGCCAACAGCTGGACAGAGTTAAGGAGTGCTCTCATCGACGCCTTCAAAATACAAATCCCATGTGAAGAATTATTAAGACGTCTTTACAAACCCCCAGTTTTTTGGAACCATTCGTAAGTTCGTAGAAGAACTAAAACATCAGTCTTTTATTATTTCCAACAAGTTGACACTCGAAAATAACCAAATGAACACAATGATATATACTAATGCTATGAAAAATACAATAAAAGACGTGATTATGCGAAAACTTCCAGATAGATTGTTTATGCAGTTAGCTAGACATGACATAACGTTAGTAACCAAATTAAAACAGGAAGCTCAACAAGAAGGAGTTTTTGATACTGTCTTTTCCGATCGAGCAAGAGCTCCACACCCATCAAATAGTTCTTCAACCTCTAAAGGTAACGACAACAGAAAATTCTGGGAAACATTGTATCTGAAAATTATAATATACAAAAAGCGTTACAATTGAAGGAGAGATTAGCGGACATCGAAATTACAGACGACGAAGTGCTGGTATCATTCGACGTAGTGTCACTCTTCACAAATATACCAGTAAAATTAGCAATGACGAATATAATGGATAGATGGACGGACATAGCCGAATACACAAACATACCAAAGACTAGAATTAAGGAAATTCTTGACTTAATACTAATAGAAAATAATTATGTAGCATATGAAAATGTGATTTATAACCAGATTTACGGCATGCATATGGGGAACCCTATCTCACTGACCATAGCAAATATAGTACTTGACAAAATTTTGAATGATGCAATAGGAATACTAGGGAAGAAACTCATTGAAATTAAACAATTAACAAAATATGTGGACGATATATTTTGTATAATAAAGAAAACATATGCTAAGACTATACTGGAAAACTTAACAAACCACACACACGGATTCAGTTCACGATGGAAGTAGAGAAGGGTAACAAAATATGCTTCCTGGACACGGAAATAATAAGAGACAGCGGAAAACTAAAATTCAAATGGTACTCAAAAACCATAGCGTCAGGAAGACTAATGAATTTTCATTCAAACCAGCCCATAGCATAGAAAATAAACACAGCCAAGAACGTCATAAACAAAGCGTACATTCTAAGCGACGCATCATACAGACCCGAGATCTACATAAAATTAAGAACAATACTGGAGAATAGTTATCCAGACCAGCTGATAGAAAGATTAATAGCAACCGCCACCCAGAAAAAGAGCAGTGATCCTGAACAGAGAGAAAAGACTGATACGACCCAATATATTAGCGTACCTTATGTGGACAAATTAACATGCAAACGTACGCTGGCAAAAATAATGCCAAAACATTCAAATTTAACGTTCGCCTACAAGGCCCACACGAATACAAGGAGACTGTTTGCAAACACAAAAGACAAAATAAGCAAAGAACAACAACAGAATGTGGTCTACGAAATATCGTGTAAGGGAAAAGAAGGAGAGATTTGGGACGGCACGCCGCGGCGTATACATTGAAACGACAAAACGAACTCTTGCGACTAGGATAGCAGAGCATAAAGGAGATGCGAAAAACAACAAGACAAGCACAGCAATAGCACAACACTTGACAATATGTGGACACACAGCTGATTTTGAGAACGTCAAATGCTGGACATCGAAAAGAGAGAGAGAACGAGACTGACACTGGAAAGCCTCAGCATACAACAACGGGAAGAGCGAGCAGTAAACCACAAAGAAGACATAGAACAAATCAACTACATGTACGCGGCGGCGATCGCTGAAAACAAACAAACTAAACACTTTAGAAAACAAAACAAATATAATTGGACGACATAAAACCAGGGATGCAAACCGGTTCTGAACCGAACCGGTTTTGAACCGAACCGAACCGCTTATTCCAGCCGGTGAACCGAACCACAAACCGAACCGGCTTCCTTTCAGAATTGCTGAACCGAACCGAAAACCACAAAAAAACGATGTTTCAGTTATGTTCATAGTAGATATTCTTTTCTACCAGACATTCTCTATTTTCGAGAGTATTCATCTAGGAACTAATTGAGGACTTCTGGCAATCCGATATAATAAGCATTGCACATTCTTCTAAGGATTTAAGAAATATTTAATGAATTAAATTTCAAAAGTGTTCGACAAGTCACATTACTACAACAATCATCATATTTCATAATGTGCCTTTGTGAACCACTGAACCGAACCGAAACCGCGGCTCAGTTAGCTCCAAAAACCATGCAATGAACCGAACCGGCGGTTCAGAAACTGTATGAACCACTGAACCGAACCAGTCCTTATTTTCGAGTGGTTTGCATCCCTGCATAAAACATTAAAAAAACTGGATGGAGAGAAATTAGGGTGTTAGGAAAAATTGTAATGAATGTATGTATTAAATGTTATGTTAATGTTTATTTTTGTGTTTAACGGAAAAAATAGAATGCAGGCTCCCTGAGGAAGGCGTAAAATGCACCGATACGCGTAGGAGGACAATGTAAAATAAAAGTATTTGTTGGGGTAACT
>JAWNNM010001797.1:0-59053 GCA_035044965.1 Lordiphosa andalusiaca
TGAATGAATGAATGAATGAATGAATAGATCTAAAATTCTTTTTACAATTCAAATAAGCTTATAAACAAAAAAAAAAAAAAAAAGTTTTACCAATTTACTTTTCATTACTTTGAAATTCTTTCCCTAATGTCATCAACACACCAATTAATATAAAATTAAAATTATATTAAGCAAACAAATTTTATATACACCAACACACTATATTAGAATAACTCCATAAATATACGTTATTCTTTCTAAAAGGGGAGGTGTAGCGTACACATACTATGTTTTAATATATAATCATAGCTACATATATATGAGCATACTATGTGACACTCTGTTGCATAAGTAAACATACAAATACCAATGCTCACTTAAATTCATTCATTGTTTCCCATGAGGAAATATGATCGACCACTTGGGTCTTTGCCTTAGACGCGCACTCAGCAGTTTTCGGCTTATATACAAATGTATGTGTCCGCCAATCGCTCGATGTGCAAAAGCATTTCTTAAGACATTAATTCAGTCTGTTTTTAATCATCGCTTGGCTGAGACCATGTTGGCTCTGCCTGGCGAAACTTAAATTAAAACTTATATAACCTTTTTCTACGTTTAATAAAGAACCCTTTAATCGAGTTATTATAAGACGTTCCCTGTTTTTTTCATGTATTTTACCCCATAAATTAATTAATGAGACTTTAATTTGTTTTGACATTTTATTAACAATAATTATTTAATATACAAACCAACAATATTTTGTTTGCCCACCACTTAATTATTATTGATGATCGCCATGGTGCCATCCTTGTTAGATGTTCTTGCAGCTTTGATAGTTACTGACTTGGCCTATAAATATGTTGTTGTTTTATGAAAATAAATGAAACAATACCAATTTTTTTTTGTATATTAGTGATAATAATGATTCAAAAGACTATTGAATTTTAGTTACTTATAGTATATTACGAGTTTATAATTAAATAACTTATTATTCACTGTCATTACGACTTTCATAGGTAAACACGAAAACCGAACTGAATGAAAAATTTTTGGTTTTCGTTATTTTCACTTCGTTTGCCCATCGGTTGGGTAGTTAGGTTCTGACTTCGTGTCTTTTACTCGACCCGATTCATGATGTGCAGACTTTTAGCCTTACGAGTACTTGAGAAAATACGTGTGACTTTTTCCTGGTATATGAAGGACAAATTTCAAGCAAAAAAAATCAGGTCTGTTTGGGTGAAATTTCATGTCACCAGTTGTACTGATTTATCTCAACACACGACACAAAGTCCGACTGGGTATTTACCGTATGCACACATGTGTAGGTCTAGTGGGAGGGGTACATCGCCTGTCCATCTCAAAGGGTACCTACGCGTGGGGTTAGATAATCCTGTCCTTCGTCGAGTGCCTATTATTATTTATTGCGTAACCATAATCATTAACTTGTTTATGTTTATGCATATGCATCTATCGCTACTTGTGAGTCGTGGGATCGAGGACTTATTTGAATTTTTATTTTTTTCTAATCATTCTGCGGGGCCTGAAATGCGTCAGCCACTCATCCTTTGAGTCCAGCAAATTTCAATGAAGTCCGATCTCCCCATGTTCTCGCTCGAACAATGTGAAAGAATGTGGAATAAACAAATACAAAATTGCAGGATGCTACCATTAAAAACAAATGGTTTTACTAACTAAGACTGTTTTTCAAACCTATCTTTTGTATGGCAGCTATACCATATAGTTGTCCGATTTTAATAAAACTTGGTAGAATTATAAAAAACTATAGAAAACCTAAGATTATTGTTGGAGACGTTTCCATTGAACAGAAAAAAGTTTTTCTCACTAAAACTAGTTTCCCGACCGATTGTTTCTATGGGAGCTATGAGATATACTCAAATGGACGTTTTTAATTAGATGAGAGAGATCAGTTGAGAGGATGTGATAAAGATCGTTATAGTCTTGACATAAAACCCGAAATCGGTTAGCTGCAAATATTCAGTTGTTCATCTAGACAAGATTAAAGGAAAGAAGTTTCTGGTTGGCCTAGAAGGAACAGAGAAGTTAAGGCGACGTAAGAGTCAGAAGAATCTATATCACCGATAATTAACTTGTGAAGAAAAGAAACACTTAAGACTGTTCTACTGTTAGCTAGCGAAGGAAAATCTATTAGCAAGAGTCTTCTGGAGTACGATGGCAAAAGGAGGTTAGGGTCCCAATTTAGGCCACGAAGGGCAAAAAGATAAAATTGATTTTGAACTGATTCAATACGATCAACAAGCTTTAATACTGCGTACACCAGACGGATGAACAGTGTTCGAGCACGGGACAGTTAAGCAGTGTAGGAATCATTAAATTCCTACGACCAGCGTTTCATGAATCCAGTACACCATTCGCTTTGTTATCAATATTGGAGATATGGTGATTTAAACTCAATTTGGGGTCAAACAGAACTCCAAGGTCAACGACATACGAAATACGTTGCAACGGTTCATTACTAATCGTACAGGAACCCAGAAATGGTATACAGCGATGGAAAGTCATAAACATGCACTTGGAGCAATTCAGGTGCAAATGATTTACCAAGCACCAAGACTGCAAGGAGCTAAGATCATCTTCCAATCCAATAGAATGAATCGGTTTGTTGAAAGATAAAATAACTTCAATGTATGCCTCAACACTCGCTGCTAGGTTAGCTAGTGCTGTAGAATCTGTCTAATGGACAGTCATTCTCACCTTCTTGAGTGCGTCATCCAGAAGACTACCGTTTCATTATTATTAATGGTGATTTTTTAGCTATTATCTTTTTGGCAACACTGGTTTAAAAAGCTCACGCACGTTTCGTGTTTTGTTTCACTGTCAAACATCTTCAGTTTGGTCTATAATTTAACCATGAATCGTCTTACAAACGAACAACGCTTGCAAATTATTGAATTTTATTATCAAAATGCGTGCTCTGTTAAGAAAGTTCATCGCGCGCTTCTTCCATTTTATGGTCAGTTTAATCGACCCACTGAAGCGGGTATTCGGGCTATTGTGACTAAATTTCGCACCAAATTTACATTGTTGGATATTAAACCACCAACACGCTTACGTAGAGTGCGAACTGAAGAAAATATCGCGGCTGTATCGGCCAGTGTTAATGATGACCATCAATTATAGATTCGTCGCCGTTCGCAGCAATTGGGCCTCTCCTTTAGACTATTTTTTGTGGGGCCATGTTAAAGTTCATGTCTATACAGATAAGCACGCTTCAATTGACGCATTGGAAAACAACATTGAAGCATTTATTCCTGAGATACCGGCCGAAATGTTGGAAAGAGTATGCCAAAATTCGAATAAGCGGATGGAACATTTGAGGCGCAGTTACGGTCAACAATTGCATAAAATAATCTTCAAACATTAAATTATATGGACGGTACAATCGATTCAAAAAAAGATTCATGCAGTTTTCTGAATTTTATGTTTTATTTTTTTAAAAACTTTTCTATAACTACATTACTTTAAACATTGACATCATTTCCAGAATGTCATTCGGGGCGCTTGGCTTTTTGGGCAGCCAAGCTCGCGATCTAGGGCAAGAGGGAATGTCTTTGGCACCAACTGCCCTAGTTGAGCCCCTGGGTGAACTTCCCCAATCTTCGCGATCATTGCTTTATATAGATCAGCTGATTGGAGCCAATTTCTGGCTTATAAGAAATCAATTTGCTTTTTGGAGGAAGCGGTTTACTGGCGGTGAGTGCATCGATATCCATGGCGAAGTCCACTTCCTGAATGCTCCTTAGAAGAAGTTTTGTGCCTATGGTGATATCATGTACTGTGCGCGCTCCTCCTAATCGAGAACAGTGTTTGTCCCGATGGGATACAAATCGATGTATATAAGCGAATAGACGCTGAAGCTTTGCAAAGGAGTTTTGGTAAGAGATCCTGACGAATTAATCCAAGTAACGCTTTATGACGACGCTCTGGAAGCTCCTTTTTTGTTTGCACATGAGCAGGCCATCCAGAAGAGCTCCAAAGTGGAAAAGGCGATCCTTTCAGCCACAGACTCATATCCAACAACTCACTCCGAGTAAGGCCTCTAGACAGTACATCAGCAGGACTCAGGTGAGTTGGAACATGATTCCACGGCATGCCATTGGTCTTCTCCTGGTTTTGCGCAATTCTGTTGTAGACAAAAACATTAAAATTTGACTGTGCTTCACGTAACCAGCACAACACAATCGTTGAGTCGGACCAACCGAAAAAATCACAGGGAAATGAAATGCTCTTTTTAACGCTAGAGACCAACTCAGCCAGCAACAATGCTGCAGACAGCTCCAATTTGGGAACGGTCAACTTTTTTGAGGGGCCACTTTCGATTTTGAGCAAAGATGTTGCGTTGAAACCAATCCTTCGGTTTCCGATCTTAAAAGCTGGAAAGAGGCATTCGGCAACGACATAAATCGAGGGAATTTAAAATTGTGAACCATGGTTAATTGAGATGTTGGCTCAAACCATGCCATTTTAGACCTTCCTTTCATAAGGTTTGCATAAATATCTTGGCTTTACAGAGAATAATGGGCGCTATAAAGGCAAGTGGGTCATAAAACCATGAAATTGTGTATAAGACGATACGCTTGGTAGGTTGGCCATCTAGGCCCAAGGCTTTGGCGATGTCGGTTCCATGGTGGAACTTGATCAGCTTCTCCTTGTCACATTCCGGTTTTCCATCAAGGACGCTTGGCTCGTTAAAGAACCACTTGCGGAAAAGGGAAGTTATCTCTAAGCAGTAATTTCTTTATTTGGCATCTTATCTCCTTCACTTCCTCGATTGAATCGCCGCCAGATATGAGATCGTCCGAATGGAAGTCTCTACATAATATTTTGGCACCGATTAAGAAAGATTCCTCTTCGTCATAAGACAGTTGGTGCATGGCACGAATTGACAAAAAGGCAGCAATGGTTGTCCTTGCTAACAACAAATCGTAAAAAGAGCGCCCAGATGTTGTTTTGGCCGAACCGTCATTCAGAACTCGAATTTTTGTACTGGTGCTGTAAAGCTTTTCGACACAATGATGCGGTAGAAAATGTGTATCTGGGTTTTTTGCGGCTAGCAACATGTGTCCTTAGTCGAATTATTCTTGAAAAAATGTGCAATACTGAGCCTTGAGATACGGATTCTTCGCAAATTTAGCCTACAAACCATTTGGCCGACGAATAACGATGCAACAAGAATCTCCAAGAGCCTCAAAGCCAGTGCTGGCTGATAGACTTACCGAATACTAACCGTTTTCCAGGCGAGAATAGTTTTTCTGGAACAAGTGTTCGGAAATCGCATCATCTGGTGAGACTAGGTTCGGAAGAAGAACAGTTCTCAATCTCCCAAAAACGGTTCAATATCTCAGCCAAGGAATCCTCATCTATCTTCACGTGAGGCGACTTGACAATGGCAGCCAAAGCAGAGTGCTTGACTGGCTATACGATCCAACCAAGTTTGGTGTTCTGAAGAGTTGGCAAACCGTCAGCCAACTAAATATGCCCAATGAAGCCTGCGACACATATCTGTTTTCTCTTATTTTCATATTGTTGAGGAACCTTGATTGCCATACTACAATTTTAATTTAAATTTCGGTTCGGTTCGGCGGGCTTATCCAAGACATAATCCTAGGGCGAGGAGTTTAAAATTCGTAATCGATCACAGTGACAGGTGTCAAACCGTTTTCGACTCACTCATTTTGATGCTTCCATTAATCTTCATTGCCTCAGCTCAGTCTTTCGTTTTGAGAAGTCGCACAGAGCAGTTGTGCCAACTCCCCTTAAGTACCAAATTAATTTCTTGGATAAAGTAGCCTTAACCTTGGTCCCATCTTTGGAACTTAATCCGTCCTATACTGAACCATCCGAAGAAATCTGGAGGTAAAAACCTAATTTACGCTGCTTTTCTACAGACGACAAAACATCCAGCACAATATTGTGGCCCTAAGTAAAAACTCTGAAAATAATCAGCATCGTGGACCTCTTCCGGGGAATTATCGGCAATATTCCCTACAAAGTCGCGTTGATTTAATTAAAGCCTAGCTTGACATCCTCCAGGGCAGGCGCACTTTAAGAAAAGACCTAGAAGAGAGCACAGCTTCATGGACAGGAGAGGAGAGCTGTGAAGAGAGCAGAGTTCACTTCGAACCGACATCAGCAGTAGTCAAACAAATGAGTTGCTCGGAAATGTCACTTTCCAAGAAATTGTAACCAGCTTCACATTAGTGACAAACGCGGAAGTCGTTCGTGTAGCGGCCAACAGAATCAAAAATCCAGGCACACACAAACGGCAAAAAAATGAAAAACTTAGAATATCGCTACGAGTAAAAACCATTGTGCTAGACATCGCCCTTAGAAAGCTTAGGGTTCCAGAAGTAAATCGGCATAGATCGGCTATATATCGTAGGGCAAAAGGTCAAGTCTTCATCAAAAGTTCGGCAAATCAAACCAAAAACCACAAATCGCGATTGTAAATATATTTAAATGCTGTAAATGCAAGTGATCACACATAAATGCGTATGTAGAAAAAAAAAATAAACAATGAAACCAAGCGTTTCCAACGTAGCTGAGCAGAGCATTCCAATGGCTCTCAAAATATAAAGCTCACTTACATAGTTTTCTTTTCGTGGCTCATAATCGCAACAAGTTTTGGTAATTGCTTTTGTTCTTCTACGTCAGAAATAAAATATATGAAATAATTCTCAATATAAACATCAAAATTCCCATAAAGCAGCAGAAAATCGTCTGATAATCATGGAGCGCTTCATCGGAATTTCGGAGGGTGAGTGAAAACTTTTGCATGCCTAATTGGTTTATATATAAATATATTTTCGGACATTACGAAGTAGGCTTAAACAAAAGCAAAGTATATGCAGACTGAAGTTATGTATTTTAAGTCCAAAAGACCTCTTCGGGCTTTGATGTAAACATCGGTTGCTATTTTGACTCTGGTACATACATGCACTGCATGAAAAAAAAACATATGTATGTTTAGCCAAATGTAAGCATGCATCCTGGCCAGACAGCTGTATATGTTTTGCTTTTGTCTAGTCGCTGCAATTGATGATAAGCAAGAACCGCTTAATTCAAAAAAAAAACAAGATCATAAAACCAAGTGACATGATAAATGTATGTACGATCAGCAGCAAAATAATAACAGCCAACAAATTATAGAAAAGAACGATAAAGAATTTAACGAAAAACCACTTTTCTAGGTCTTAATTAAATTATTTTATATCGCCTATATTCAATGATGTATCAAACCAAAATAAATTATTTTTATCCTTTGAACAGATGGCGAACTATTCATACACTGTAACATTTAGTCTTGAGCGTGAACGCACCTTGACCTGCTATCCATAAATAGGCTTATGCTCTTTAACAGTTTAATTTCAGCGAGGGGTGCTTCATAAGTTTCCAGACGAAATTAAAACTAAGAAAATTCCTTTAAAAAATTAAATTAATTAAATTGGTTAATTAATTAATTAAATTATAAGATGAAGAGGTTTGGATGTAATTTGTTAAATATAAATATGAAAATGATTTTCTTAATTCTATTATTTTCCGGCGTCATGGTAGCTTAAGGGAAATGTAATATGTAAACATTTTTGGGGTCTTTAGCTAACATCAACACCTAGTATTTTATTTTAGTATGGCCGGGGAGCAAAAAAGCAAAAAAAAGTGTTGAGCTACGGTCTTAAAGGGTACCGCCAGCGGATTAGCTGTTGGTCAACAGGCCCATTGAATTCAACCAGCGCACAAGGCAACTTGAGTTAGGCGCTGGGCATTTGCGATGAGGTGGTTGCTACATAAGTTTTTTGGCGCCCGAATGTGGGGCTATGATGAGTTTTTTCAGGTCGTATTTGTTGTCCCAAATTTTATAGATGTGTTGTGTTCAGATCGAGTGTTAGGCTTTGCCTCTTGATTTCGATTTTTTTTTCGAGTGCGAAATTGTTTCGACCGAAAAAGTTGCCCGACATGGAAAACCTATACTTTGGAAAAGGAACACTTTTGGACCAATTAACATAAACTATTTTTCTGGAAGGTAAATTTATAATAAATTAGAATGGCCCTATTTGAGTAGATTTAATGTAGCAAGAGAGCGGTCGCATACATCATTGAACATTTTACATTTACATTTTGAATTTGAGTAATTACTTTTTATACATTTCTGGAACTCGAGTGTTTGAGTATTTGAATACTATCGACCGAAATTATTGGTATCAAGATTTTAGCTTAGCATTACTTTTGTTTGCATTTATTCATTGCATTCCATGACCTTGGTTTCTTTAGTGATACCGATTATTTAAAATTTTTTTTAATCTTTTGATCTGCTGGAATACAAAAGTTAATGCGCATGTGTATCTTTGTCCGCGGAATATAGATCAATTGAAGTTTAGCTAGCGAAACCTCGAACCAATTTTCCCCAAATTGTAATGAAAGGTCGCCAACTATTTCATTGTCTGTCTTACCAGGCAATATGCTTGATTTGTCTCCTTTCCCCTCCCCTAATCAAGCTTTAGATTCGAGCAGTCCCCAATTGCGTCGCCTGAACCTGTTGGCAGTGTTTCCGTCTCTGTTCCTATTCCTGCTCAACAAGTAAGCAAGTATTTGTGTCTAGGTCGTCTCCGGAAACTACTTGCGAGACAATTGCAGCATACATTGCGAGCAAATGTTCAGCAAGTGTTTCCATTTCAAAGTTTAGTTTTGCTCAACCTCGAGATATAGCTTCGTTTAAGCTTAGTGATCCGTCTGAAACACTCCCAATCATATGTGACCCAGTATTCTGGTCGCCATATATGATTGTGCATGACTTCAGTCAAAACAAGAAAGAAAGTCGGACAAGCCCGACTATAGCATACTCTGAACCAACGAAATTCTACGCTCAGCATAAATTTTGATGCAGCAGTAGTAGCTGAAAGCAGCTCTGCTTCTGCGCTGCTGCAGCGAACAGTCTTTTGATCATAACTCGAAAACCGATCATCCAATCTTCACCATTCGAAACACGGCTTTCACTGTATCCGGAAGAGGATTCTTCCAATGGAAGGTTATGCCGTTTGGGTTGCAATCCGCACCCGCAACATTCCAACGAGCTTTCGACAGTGTAATTGGCCCGGATATGGAACCACACGCCTTCGCCTACTTGGACGATATTATTGTCATTGGAGCCACGTTAGAAGAGCATGTCCAGAGCTTTTTTTTTTATGCTTGGTTGGTATTTATTGGATGTTCTCTTAAAGAAACTAACAATAATTTTACAAATCTTAATCTAGAAACTATTTTAAAAAAACTATCCCCTATTGGAGGTAGTTTGTGTTATACGGCCCTTCAAGTCAGTCGCTGGGTTGGTAGGTCATTTCTTCGCAGGCGAGAATGCGTTGACAGCATGGTGAGAGATTTTTCAAGTTGGTTTGGTTGGGCAAGAAGCTTGGAAGCTATGCGTGGCAAGTGACAAAGAATACTGGAAGAGTGCCATGACCATCCATCGGCCGGACATCTTGGGATTAACAAGACCACGAATCGGGTAACCATGAGGTACTACTGGCCCGACCTTTACAGAGATGTCGCATGACACGTCCATAAATGCACCATTTGCTAAAAATTCAAGGTGAGTCAACAGAAACCCCCAGGACAGATGTTTACACGACAGGTGGACGGCCCATTTGACACCCTTCGTGCGGATTTTGTTGGCCCTCTCCCACGTTCCAAAAGCGGGAACACTTTTCTCTTGGTGTTCTTCGACTTGTTCACAAAGCGGGTGGAACTAGCTCCCCAGCAGCAGGTTGGTGCGCCAACACAACGTCCGTATTTGGTGTTCCACGCGGGGGTGGTGACTCGAACTAATACTCACTAAGCATCTCGGAACTGGCGAGAAACTTGCTAGCTAAACTTCAATTGATCGATATTCCGCGGACAAAGATACACATGCGCATTAACTTTTGTATTCCAGCAGAACAAAAGATTAAAAAAAATTTAAAATAATCGGTATCACTAAAGAAACCAGTTCATGGAATGCAATGAATAAATGCAAACAAAAGTAATGCTAAGCTAAAATCTTGGCACCACTAACCGTATCTATTATTGAATACTATTATTAAATTCACTTAAGTTATAATTAATCTCTGAAATTGTAAACCGCACCATAGCATAGGGCAAGTTAGGGGCAAGGTCTATAGGCAGTTAGTAACTTTCTCTGAGCTTCTAGGAAATCACCATGGAACCCGAACCAACATCCGATCCGACTGACAGTGCGACCCGGCGAAACCCTAAGAGTACATCTGCTCAACGAGACCCCAGACTCGCCAGGATTCGGCTAGCTCGCATTACTGAAGGGCGGGGATGCTGCTTCCCGCAACCAATACTGGGCGATCCGGACCTGGCTAGGAGAAGTCGCGACGATGCTTCTGAGGAGACTGGGGAACTCAATGTTCCATCGGAGGTAGCTGAGGCAGAATCCACCGACGACTCGGACTCCGACATTGCCCTAGATGGCCGCTTTGCGTTGTGAGATCGAACAATTGTCAACCCACCTCGTAGCCCGACACCATGGCTTGCAAAAGAGGGCGTGGTGGAGGTACGGCAAACTCTCTACGCTGAACTCTTTTCCCCAGAGAGCCGGGCCAAAGAGAACGAGGAGCTACCTTTCGAAGTCGAAGAAGAGGTCCAGGGTGCAGAGGACGTGGAGCTACCACGCGTGAGCACCCCATGGGCCATCCCTAACAGCCACAAGCACGATCAATTCACGGGCCATCACCAACACAACCGAACGGCAGAGCCTACCCCCATTGGTCAGCAGCAAACGTACGTACTCAGCAGAGAGCGAGCGGTGCAGCAGAGTTTCGAACGCGCCAAGATTACATGCACAAATACGTACACACACACATACGCACACGAATTGCGCAGCAGACTTTGGCACGAGTCAAAGCGCGGGCGCAAATACGTCCACCCCGGAATACAAGACAAAGCGAGACAGGAAGAGCAGCAAAGCTACCACAAAGCTACAGGCTTTGGAGGCAGCGATCAAGGCAGCGGTAGGTCATGGCTGGAATTTTGGTGGCCGCCGCTGGGACTCTAGTTCTGCCTGCTGAAAAGTGAAGACGTGCAAGTGTCCAGTGGAAGAAAAAACAAAGAGAAGTCGAAGGAATTTAAACGCCCGCAGGAGATATCGCGCCCCGCCATGAGCCTTGTAATACATTTGGTCTTAAAGTAAAGCCTAGAAGTAGGCCAAGTACCCTCTACCAATAAAATAAAAGGCTCCCTCTAGGGCTCGTTTGTAGTTGAGAAATTCGAGAGAAAGTGAGCATCTCACTCGCTGTTAACTGAGAGAAATTTGCATCTCAAAATGGCGATGTAATAACATAGTCTGCAAAGAACTTTCATTTCGAGCGGCAGCAAAACTACAGGTCTTTCCAAGTCAAGAGTCGGTCATTCCCTTCTGCCAACCAAAGTATATTTTTATGTGCTGTGAAAATTTAAGTTCGTACCAGTGAACAACCAAAGCTTAAGCAGCCGCAGCAGTATCAGCAGATTTGGGAAGAAATTCTTTCAAATTAAAGTGCCACCCACCCAGTGGTAAGTTAGCCATAAATGGCTTGATTTTTCCCCAAAAGTCGCCAATATCGTCGCGAGTTGTCCGTTCCATTGTTATACCTTGGTTTCACCGGTTTTTCAGGTGTGGCGCTTAGTGCATAATATAAAAGCACTTTAATTGTATTAATTTGGCCTGCATATCCAAAGGTCGATTGGATGCTCTTAACAACAAGAGCTGATCATTTTGTCGATCTCCTTAGCTCCCCTCTGGCCTACAAGCAGACGCAGAAGAGCGAAAGCTTCCTAAGAGGAATAATTTTGGGCTACTCAAGCTAGAAGCTCCACTCACAACTTTAGTGTGGAATTTTTTCCGTAGCAGCGAGCATCGGTATAGAAATCCGCGAACAACATAGTAAATCATGTCCAACAAGTGGGGATCTAAGCCCGAAACAAATAATTCCCGGTTCGGCGTCAAAATTCAATATTGTGGATATTTGGTTGGTGTGTGGCAAAGGTGCCCAATCAGAAATTTTTCCTCTCCTCTTTCACCCACACTCACTTAAATTTAGTCAAAAGTAAATTGCAGTGCTAAATTTGTAATCAAAGTAAAAATAAAAATCGGATAGCACGCTGGACGCAACTCCAAGAGAATTTGAGTGAAAACAAAATTTTGCTATATTCACTGAAAATCTCAAATTTTAATCGCTTTCTCTGTCTTCTCCTCGTTCGTCCCGCCATATTATGTAAAAGAGAGAAATTCTCCAAAAATTCGTTTTTAATATAATATATGGTATAACAAGTGGAAGAAGGAAGAAAAGAAAGAGTGAGCTAGAACATAGAGGAAAGAGGTTTCTGTTCTGTGGTGCATTTTTGTTCTTGTGTTTAGTTGGTGTGAACTTTCGTTTCAGCGGCAGCATCTGGAAGCGCTTCTACGATGGACTACCGTATGTAAGTGAAAGCTCCTTTTTTTCCCACCTACGCATGTTCTCTTGTCAAATGAAGAGAGCACCCATATTAAGAGCAGAAGAGAGACTTAGCCTATGTGTTCTCTTTCGAATAGAATTTATTTGGTCTAATACCCTATAAGGCCCAGAGTGGTCATGACCGAATTGTAAATTGATTTGCGCTAAAATTTTTGTTCGTCCCAATTTCCATTTCTACTTTAAAGCTAATTGAAATATTTTAAAACTATTTGAAATTAATTTTGGAATCTTAATCTTTTATTTTTGTCCTAATATTTGATTTAATTTAAAAATTTAAATGAATCCTTTTAAATATATTTTTATTATATTTTGAACCTTTTATGCTAGTTTTTCCTAAATAATTATATAGATTAAGCCCTACCATTTTAAATTCATTTTATTACATTTTTATGAAGCCATTATTATATTTATAATTTTAAATTTGTTCTTTGATTGCCTAATCCCAATGTTTCGCTTGAAGTCTTTTTATAAATAAATTGTTTTAAGTGATTTAAACATGAATACTTGCTAGTTTGGTTAGGAAGGAGGAGTCATGCGGCGTCCTAGAATGTGTGGTTAAATTCGTGTGTGGAGTTAGGGATCACCAACCTGATCAAGGTTAGCGGCCATGGTGATCATGGTAGGGAGGGCAAGTGCTGTCAGCAGAACATCTAGACGGCACAAACACAACCGCACAGCATCAGCAGCTGCAACGTCATCCATGCAGTGCCCTTAAAGGCCTAACGTACTTTCTATCTGCAACTTTCCCCTTCTTTGACTTCGTCTGTCCACCTTATAATGGAACCTCTAAATCAGAATCAGCACGCGAATTTTTTTAATATTATTATCTATAGAGTAGCACAGTGGAACAAAAAAATCCGAACCCACCCCCTTGCCGACTAACGTTGAGCCGGAACCAGCGCGTGCTCCGCTACGCCTACATTTCCATCAGCTCGTCCATTGGAGCATATTCACGTCTACGTTGTATGCTACAGCCTGACAAAGACCAAAAGTAAAAGGACAACGGGATTGGCAAACCGCCAGCAACAGGCCGACAAGGAATCTGGGTGCCCAAAAATTTAAATTATTTCCAGCAAGGATTTAGGGTAAGCTAGCCGAGATGGCTTGATAAAAACCGAATAGGGACGAAGAGCGGTGCGGTTAGGGCTAAACATCCATAGAAATAAAATAAAGGAAAAATTTTAACGCTACAAAACAATCGGCCCGAGTGTTTTCCTAGGAGTGTTTGTGTGTGTGTTTGTTCTTCCCATTTCTAGCCAAGCCTACGGGTGACTGCCAGTCACCTAAAGGGGTCTGTCTATTCATCCCAAATCCGTTCCGAGCGTCTCTGCGGATCGAGGATCGACTATTCGAACTCTGGCTTGGAATAGGAACGATAGTGGTTGACGTGTGTTTTCCGCGGCAACCTATTGTTTCAATTTTACAGCATCTGGTGATCTGATCGGATACCTATCGCGGTGTGGCTAACCGGAGGGACCAAGAGATACCTAAGTGCCTTCCCGCTTTTTCTAAATCTTCGCCAAGTCCACGAGCGGTGGCCGGTCACTCGAGTGAGTCGGTATAGTTATCCCAAATCCGTTCCGAGCGTCTCTGCGGATTGGAGATCGACTATTCCAACTCTTCTAGGAATAGAAGTGATAGTGGTTGACGTCTTGGGTTTTCCGCAGCAACTTATCCTGTATTTTTCGAAGCATAGGTGACTTCGGCTACAGCGCGTTGGTGTAAATAGCCATGTGGACGAAGACTTCGAGAGCGTTACTCAGCACGGTCTTGGAGTGTCTGTCGACCTGGGTATCGGCGCCAAGGGTGGACAAGGGTGCTTTCCCCGCTCAACCCTCTCATGAGTCCTTGCACTTAGAAATATTTTGTAAGTGGCCCTGGGCGTGACTCAGTTATACTCCAGCTTTAGAAAGCTTCCTTACAGCGGCGCCCGAGCAGGGGCTCTTGGATTTTTCGGAGGTTTCCATCTTTCGTGCCCTAAAGAACCACAAGTAATATATATATATACCCCATCCCCCTCAAATATACACACGACCACACTACGATTATGTTTTAGTCCGAACTTGCTGGAAATTTCATGATTTTGTTTAGAGGCCGTGGATTTGTTCTTGAATCGCATGTGAGAGTGGAAAATTCAACCGTTCATCCAATTGTGTTGATTTTAAAAAGTGACTGCCATTTCTGTCAAATAAATTTGTGATAAATTGGTCATCAAAATTGGTAAAAAATGCCTCCAAAGAAATCATACCTTGGGCAACGTGCTCCAAGAGCTTCGAAACGGCAAACTCAAATAGCAAATGAAACGACTGAAGAACGTGAAAATCGCCTGAGTGGGCGAGCGTCTACTGTCAAAGCAAGTGAAGCAGCTGAGGAGCGAGAGGTACGTCTCCGAGGTCTTAGAACTCGAGCTTCCACTGTGAGAGCAAATGAAACCGCTGAGGAGGCAGAGGTTCGCCGACCCGGGCATCCGAACATTTTTTTTTTTTAAGTTTTCGCAATTTGCGTTTGCACGAGTAAATGATTTCCAAACCTTTCGAACACACGTGTAAATTTTCTTACAAATTTCAAAAGTTTTGCTTGCACTTACACTTTACCGAGTCCACGAGCGTCTTATCATGAAATTTAATAGCATAGCCAGATATCTTTAAAAATATTTTACAATAGCCTCAGGAGGTAAATTTTGTCCACTACGTCTGCTTATGTCTCCGCCTTTGGTTATTTTCCTAGACTATTTTTTTTTCGTTTTACTGTGACTGGTGGTGTTTTAATGACCAACAATGTAAATTTGTTTCGAAATTTAGTCACAATAGCTCTAATAGCTTCAGTGAAACTGACCAAACTGACCATAAAATGGAAGAAGCGCTCGATGAACTTTCTTAACAGAGCACGCATTTTGATAATAAAATTCAATAATTTGCAAGCGTTGTACGTCTGTAAGACGATTCATGGTTAAATTATGTACCAAACTGAAGATGTTTGACAGTGAAACAAAACACGAAACGTGCGTGAGCTGTTGTTAATGTCGATTACTTACAGGCAGTACATAAACTGTCTGTAATTGTCTTTTGTGAGTTTTAAGCTGGTATGCATACAGTACATAAACCGTTTGCAAAATGTGCGTCGCAACTAGTACATAAACCAGTTGGACTACGGAGAGGGTTTGTTCTTCGTTGAGTACAATTGAAGATCTGAAGACACAGCGACAGATAATCTGATGGGTGCGATGGAAGACGCGAGTAACAGTACGTGGTTATACTGAGACTGATTTTATTTAGTAAACTTAGGGCTATTTATATGATAACAATGGGTCATAATGATTTTCGTGAAAGTGTTTATCTAGCGAAAGTGTATTGAAATTGGGTGATGCAATGGTCAGCAAATGCAGTAGTTGCTCAATCTCTTTATGAGAATTATATCATCAGCATATATTGAAATTACTGACGCATTGACTTATTGGCGTGTGTGGTAAGCTGACTCAGCAGAACGGTAAGTCGCTTTGTGTTTCTGACCTGCCTGAATATGTTGAATGGTTGTGTGTTTATAGGTAAATGAATTAAATGCAATTATTATAATTAACTATAGGTGCGACCGTAACATTCTCCCGGCCGTTGCATCGGTGATCAACCATCTATCATGTTGATTGTAAAGCGTCGTGGCAAAGGGGTCGGGGTTGATGAATCGCACGGTTCTTCTGTGGTGATTGGGGCATTTCGGGGGTTCCACATTGCATGCCTGTTCCGGATGGCAAGCGCGACGACTAACACAACTGATAAGGTTAGAGCAACGTAAGCAGCATGTGATGGTGCTGCATGGTGTCGACAAGTTGGGGTAGTTTCTTGAGTTTGATTGCTGCTAATTCTTGTTGCAATTCGTCAAGCTCAGAATAGCCTTGCTCTATTGATGGGGCGTTTTGCTCTGTTGGTGTGGACTATGTTTCTAGCCATGGTCTTGTCGTTGACGATCCAATATTGCTGTCTGGCCGTGGCTTTCTCTCAGTAGCATCTTCACGATTGGATCGTTGGCTGGTAGCAATATTTGATGCTTTGAGTTGTACGGTAGTGTAGATTGTTCCAGTCAGCCAACCACACGAATGATTGCATCGACTCCTACCAGTGGAGAAAGTGATACAATGGTACTCTTCTTATCCACTGCTTTTTCGCGTTGCAATTGTCGATTCCGTAGAAAATTCTTTGCGTTGGATATTCCGTAAGATTATGAGCCGTGCGTGCTCCAGTTCATCCATCTGCAATATCGTTGTGGCTGTTCTTTGGTTTTTGTTGCAGAAACGCAGCATAAAGGCCACAATCCTTTGTAATTTGTAATTGAATTGCCGTGTTTCCAAGTGTACAGCTCTTCTCCCCTTGTTGCGGAGGTGACTGGTAAGCATACGATTTTCGCCTTCTGCTCCAGGGTAGTGGGAGTGATGTCTGTCGACTTAACCCACTTATCTTGTGGACCATTCAGATATAATGGTCCGTAAAGCTATAGTGTATGATTGATAAATTTTTTTGCTGTGGTTTCTCTAGAGAGTACATCAGCAGCATTGTTTTCCGATGACACATGACGCCACTGGCTGGGGTCTGTTAGTGACTGTACTTTCGCAACTCGGTTTGCAACAAATGTATGGAAATTATACGCAGTGGCATTATTTCATCCAAGCGCAACTGTCAAGTCGCTCGAAAAATATCCTGGGACTGTTTCATTGCTCAGGTGTAAGTCAATCCTTATTCTGTGGGCGAGCTCAGCACCCAACAGTGCAGCACACAGTTCTAGCCGAGAGTGGGTTTGCTTGGCTGTCGGTGCTACCCGAGATTTTGAGCACATTAAGCGTACTGAAATCTGCTTATTTTTGTAAGTGGATCTTACGTAGACTGCTGCTCAGTATGCCTTTTCGGATGCATCTACAAACGTGTGAAGCCCGATTGATTCTGGAGTCTTGCCGTCGTGAAAGTGCCTCGGAATCTGCATTGAATTTAGTAACTGGACGTCTTCGCGGTACTCCTTCCATTCATTCTGGAGGTGCGGTGGCAAGTCGTCATCCCAATCCAGTTTTAGTTCCCAAAGTTGTTGTATGAAGATTTTTGCTTTGACTACTACAGGGGCAAACAATCCTAATGGGTCAAATATTTGGGAAATACTCAAATAAAAACTCAAATATTAGTTCCGAACACAGTATTCGATTTGTAATCCGTGTCGATTGACTCCTTTGTGCTCGGCCACAAATCTGGTCTTTCTTTGGCATCCAGATGACTCCAAGCGTTTTTATGCTGTGGTGATCCAATGTTTCACCTAGTTTCACGTCGCTGATGATGTCTTCCCTTAAAATGCCTTGCAGTAGCTGGTCGTTGTTTGAATACCATTTTCTAAGATTGAAGCCGGCTGGTTTCAGTATCTTTATCAGCTCCTGCACAATTTGGACCGCTTCGGGGATTGAGTTAGCCAGTCAAGCAGTCGTCCACATAGAAGTCATGTTTGACACTAGCTGATCCCACAGGAAGTCTGTCTTGATTTTGAATTGCCAGATGGTCTAAGCATTTCGTTGCCAAAAATGGAGCTGACGTTGTTCCATATGTGACAGTCTTCAAACGATAAATCTTAAGCTCTTCCGATGGATTGTTCCTCCAGACAATTAATTGGTGAAATTGGTTTTCTGGGTTGACCCATATTTGACGGTACATTTTTTCTATGTCCGCTGTAAATACGTATTTATGGGTTCGGAAGCGAAGTAGAATTGACATCAATTCACTTTGGACAGTGGGTCCATTGTGGAGAATTTCGTTGAGTGATTTTCCGGTCGACTTCTTGCATGATGCGTCGAACACAACTCGCAGTAGCGTTGAGAGACTATCCGGTTTTACCACTCAGTGGTGTGGTATGAAGTAGTGTTTCTCTGGGATCTGAGGTGCTGATACGTGCATGATTATGCAGACTGTAGTGAAAACTAAAAGTAAAGACAATTCATGGACAAAGCAATAACACTGCAGTTCCTTGGAAATATTTAAATATAAAATTTTTTTTTTTTGTTTCTGATGGCTCTTAAGTTTCGGGAGCTGGAGATGATTAGCTGTCTAATTTATGTTTTTTTTCCCAGCGGAATCAGAATGGCAGACTTAAAACCGTTTTTATGCAAATCGATTGATAAATTGTTATGGCGGACTGAATGGGAAGCGTGGCTACACCTAGGCGGACCGCAATTGTAGGCTGTGGCTTACAGCTTGCCAGGAGCGATTGTCCCTTATGAAAAGAAAGAAAATAATGACGTTGGTGGACAAACTCCAAGAATATTTCTCATGGAAGTATGGTAGAAATCGTTGGAGGAGGCAAAAGATTTACACGGAACCCTTGCCACCTTAAGAAGGTGCCGGTGGCACCAGTACCTATGGCTATGAGTCCGGGGACAGGGTTGCCCTTGGAATCAGTTCCGGTCTCTGATCCCAAAATCACACCGGAAGGGGCGGTAAGCGAAAATGCTGGAGTGCAGACGCTGGCAAGGACAAGGCTGGCTATGAGGTTGAACGAGGAGCCAGGGGGAGAAGAGGTCTGAGCAGCTGGTCGGGCTTTAAGAGGAAGGAGGAAAATAGTAGGTCGAAAGAAAAAGAAGGAAGTAGGAACCTGATAAGCAGCATGCGACGAGTCTGCCGTCAAAATCTAAATAAAGCGTGCGTTATTACAGCAGACCGACGGCTGCCCATCGACAGACCCAGCTAAACCTCAAACCACAGCAGTCTAGACCTACGGAAACTTTAGAGGCTCCGGAGGCCACAGAGGCGGAGTTTCCCTTGCTCTAACGATAACGTGTCCCAGGGCAATCGCTATCGACCAGGGTTCACTGCATCGCTACAGGTCTCCAAAACCTTTCCATGAGAGCATTTGTCTCTTCATTTGTTGATGCTGCGCAGATGGCTGAAGATTTGTTCGATGCGTCTGTCCTTCCTGCTACAATACCCAAACTCAGTTTCTTGGAGTATCGGTCCTCCTGCAGACATCTTCCTTTGATTTGACAGGAGCACTGAATAATAGTGCTCTGCTCCAATGAGCATGTCTATTTTCCCGGGATTGTCGAATTGCGGGTCAGCCAGTTGTACTTCGTGCGGTATATTCCACCCTTTTGAGTTGATCACTTGGGTAGGTTGATCTGATATTATATGAGGCATCACAAATGCCTCAATCCTTTGCGTGAAACCATTGTGACGAGACTTCACTAGCACATTTACTCTTGCCTTGCTGGTCCGTGGCTGGCCTCCAATGCCTTCAATACGTAGTTTGGTATTTGGAGTTTCAGTGAGAGCATCGATACCAACCGCTCTGAGATCAGGTTTATCTGTGATCCAGAATCTAACAATGCACCGAAGTTGGCAAGGTGCCCGATGGTTGCTTGCACCACCACTTGTGCCAGTAAGTTGTAGTTTTTGTTACTTACAGCCCCGAAAGATGGTGCCTGTATGGGTGCAACTGGTGTCGGTTCTGCTGCACATGTGGTGCCTTTTAAATCCTTTCTTGCGGTTTGGACCTTTTTTCCAGCCTCTAGGACTCTTATTCGCAGTTCAAGGAACAGGAGTATCGTGTCTAATCATTGCAGTTCCTTTGAGCTTCCGAGTGATTGCTCATACAACGTCTTGTTGTTGCTGTCCAACTTGTTCCTTATGATAGCAATGAGCATAGGATCCCAAGAAGATATGTCGATTCCCAGACCCTTTAGTGATGCGAGAGATTCGATCGTTGTTAACGACTTGACATAGTCATTGATAGTGTGCTGCAGCAGAACACGGTTTAATACCGTATTTGCTACGTCTCTGGGATTGTTGTATGCATCGTTCAGAATTCCCCATGCGCTCATATAATTTTCGTCTTTTAGAACGATATGTCGAATCAATCTTTCTGCTTCTCCGGTGACTGAGGTTTTAAGGTACCACATTTTTTCACCGTGGGCACTGTGGTTTCATGAACCATGCATGAAAGCAAGTCGAAAAACTGGGACCATTTGAGCAAATCCCCGTCAAATTTTGGGATGCTCATCCGTGGCAGATGCACATCGGTTGCTCGATTGAGGTTTGCAATTGCTCGAATCGACTTCTGCACTTAGTTTTCTATGTCAATGTAGGATTTCAAATCGTATCCTACCTTTTCTGAATTGTCGCACTCCTCATGTAAGCGGAAGTGGACCTCCTGTGATTGGGTCCAAAGTGAATTTATCAATTCACCGTGTTTTTGTTTTTCCGACAATTGACTAAGCGATCGTTTTAGTGACGCCTTTTGTCGGCGAAAAAATGAAACCAACGTCCCATCTGCCACAATCGGCTGATAATTGTCTCTGCTTGTGGCTGATTCATTTGTTCTGACCCCTTTTGGCTTGTAGATTGGGAATGCGTGTCAGCATTCTGTAGATTCATAAAACTTTTCGTGTTCGACAGTTATTTCTGTCAGAATCTTGAGATCGTTTTTGAAAAATGGATTCCAAGCCTCTTCAAGCAGTGCTATCCTATTAAGATCGTACCCTTCTTGGGCCTTCCTCTCTGCCGAATCTTTTTTGTAGTTCCTTATGACTCTGGCAATTTCATGGCCAATGTCGTTTTGGCCGTTCAATGCCTCTTGGGCTGCTTATCGCTGCTCCGTCTCTTTTCCCATTTCAATCTATTTTCTCTTTTACTTCCGACTCGGTGGAAGTGATTTATTTGCTATACAAATAACTGGATTGCGCTTCGAATCGCAACCAAGTTTTTTAGTCCAAGAAGTAAGTAGAGAAGCAATTGAAAACTCTTTGGGAGCTTTGATTTGGATTAGGACGGTAGAATACGGTTGGATGCACCTGATTTGCCTTGAAGTCCACGTAGACTATTTTTGGTATTTCCGTTGCACACGTACACGAATCGCACCAGAAAAGAGTACTGACTTTAGCATATACAATACAATACAATCTTTATTTTATTTTCTTTTTCTAAGTACAAAGCCAGCAATTGCTGACTTAGCGTCTAAATTTTTTGGTTGCCAAGTTAATCAATTGCTTGATCGCCAAATGACCAAGCCAAGTTAAGAACACTGCGTCACCAAATTGACCAGTATTCCGACTTGAATATTTTTTCGGAGGTTTATGATTGCCCATTTTGAAATACACGGCTCCAATTGGATTCCTTTAATGTCGCCCAATTGACAATTTCGAACGGAACTGGTGATGCCTTGGTTGGCAACTTCAGTTGAACGTTTCACCAAAATGGTTAGTGATCGTTTTTTGACAGCTTGAAATGATGTCTTCAACTATGTTTGTCCACACTGATAGAGGTGTTACGTCGTTGTCTTGGTTGGCAACGTCAGAGTGAGTGTTCGTGTTGAAATCCTTTACTGTCGCCCAGTTGACAACTTCTTAAGGACTTTTGACGATATCGGGGTCACCAAAATGTTAATGTCGATTACTACAGGCAGTACATAAACTGTCTGTAATTGAGTTTTGTGAGTTTTTGAGCTGGTATGCATACAGTACATAAACCGTTTGCAAATTTGGCGCCGCAACTAGTACATAAACTAGTTGGACTACGGAGAGCGTTTGTCCTTCGTTGCGCACAATTGAAGATCTGTAGACACAGCGACAGATGATCTGATGGGTGCGATGGAAGAAGTGAGTAACAGTTTGTGGTTATTCTGAGACTGATTTTATTGAGTAAGCTTAGGGCTATTTATATGGTAACAATGGGTCATATTGATTAAAGTGAAAGTGTTTGTCTAGCGGAAAGTGTGTAGAAATTGGGTGCGTGGAATGGTCAGCAACTGCATTAGTTGCTTGCCTTTGTGTAGAAATTGCTTTATCAGCATATATTGACCTTACTGACGAATTGACTTATCGACTGACGTGTGTAGCATAGCTGACTCAGCAGAATGGGGATTAGCTATGTGTTCTGACCTGCCTTAATGTGTTTTATTGTTTTGTGTGCTTATAGTTAAATGGATTAAATACATTTATTATAATTATACAGAAATGTGAACTTAACAATATGGTTGGCTCACAATTTTTATTTATACAATTACAAGTCCAACCATATGTTGTTAGTAAAAAGCCTAATTAGTGGTTTTCAAGCAGCGCTTTTGAGCATCGGCTTGGTTAGAGATCTAATTAAAAATATTGGCAATTTAGGCATTGGCATAAATGTTGTGTTTTTTTTTTTTCATGTTTACGGTCGCCATGTAATAACAAGACAATCGTTTCCGAATAAGATGATCTTAATTTCCGACTCCACTCCAGTAAGAACAATGCAGTTTATACTTTTGAAGTTTATTTGAATATAAAATAGGCAGCGGGACGCCGGCATAAGCCTAACATCCGCACGCTTTTAATGCATTGAATGTTCTCTGCTGTTGCTTAGCTTATGCCTTGATTTTATGGTTATCTTTTATATGTGAGAGTGTGAGTGTATATATGTTTTGGTCTTGGCCACTGTTAGTGTCTTCAAGTAAATAGAAATATGTTGGCTTAGCACTTTTGAGTGCGCTGCATGCAGCGTACGTATTGTATGTCATATATGCATACTTTGTAATTAATATTGGATTCTTGGAATTGCATATATATACTCACTACAACACCCTTGCGGTACTCTTGCCCGAATAGGTTTTGTGCTTGAGATGCAGCCTCTGTCTCTGACTTTGAAAGACCTGCCAACGAGGAATGATTGGAGCATCTTGAAAAGGGACGGAGAGACGCTATTAATTTCAGCTTGTACAGAAGACCGTCGTGCCAGACTCGGTCGAAGGCTTGTTGTACATCCAGGAAAACGGCACTCACACACATTCCCCGTTCAAATAGGTTTAGGACGTGGTGGACAATTCTGTGAATTTGTTGTGTGAAGCCGTGGAATTTTCGGAATCTAAATTGGTGTTCCGGGATAAGGTTTGAGTCACTTACCTCGTCGCTCATGTGACGATTTTTCGAATAGCTTGGAGATTGATGGGAGGAGGCTGATGGGACGGTGATCATGGTTATGGCAGCAGTTTTCCAAGCGTTATGAAAGTATGATAGGCGAAGCATGTGGTTGAAGATGTTGACCAGGAACAGAACTGCTTTTGGCAGGAGTTTCTTTAGGGTAAAGTTGTCACTTGGTACCTTTTTTCCAAGTCGCCAGCGAAAGCATCTGCTTGTTACTGAGGAGTTTTGCACCAGTTGCCGTTGCCATTCCTGATATGTGCGTGCATGTGGGGCTGCGTTTTTAGCCCTTTGCATGCGCGCCATAAATTGAATTCTCCCTTTTTTTGTGGATCAGCGTTGGTTAGCATCCTGTCGAAGTACTCTGACTTGTTTTTTTCCTGCAGTTGGGAAACTTTCCTGCTGACTTTCTGGGCTGGTTATGTCTGTGACTTGCTTTCTTTGGGAACCGTGTAGCTTGGCCTGGGCTGCTGCTGAGTAGATTTCTTTTCATTCAGCATGTCTTCTTGACTGAGTTGCCTGGCTAGTTGGGACAGCTAGTTCTATTATGGGGGGGATGTGGTTGCTTGATAGGTCGAAGGTTCGCCTTATATCGGATAAGATTGGAGACATGTTATTGCTGTGTTGACTCAGTCGAAATAGGTGTGCTGAAGTGCTGGGAGTTTCCCTAGAGGCGGTGTCTTGGTAATGGGGTTTCTTGCTACTACTTGAGGGGCACTTGTTTCGGGGTGAGTTTAGATTGTAGGTAGTTTGGTGATGACAAATAGCTGGCCAAATGTTAGTTGAAAGATGGGGTCTGCGATGCTCGTAGTTTGGCCCTGCTGAAATCCGTCTTCAAGGGAGTGTGGCGACAGCCTTGCCGCCTTTGTGGTTCGGGTTTATTGGGTTGCAGAGGGAGCTAGAAAGGAGTTTCCCCGAAGGGAGCGGGGACGTTGGGAAGGCGCACCAACCAGCAAGTGGCCCCCGCGGAATCGATGCTTGGCAGCCCTCTGCACCTCACTTGCCTTTTCGTCAGGACGTCTACGCTTTAGGTGTATCTCGGGGAGTTGGGGCTGTAGAATCGCTTGAGTGTTAGTTTTTGGGCGGTGGGTGAGTGGCTGCCCCGGGGATGATTGGGGTGGAGGCCGCACCGCTCGCGTATAGAGCTTGCTGGAGTCCGTTAGTGAGCTGCTGTAGTGAGTGTATGATATTTGCCGCCAGGAACGGGATGTCAGAGGGAAGGTGCTGAGCGGGTGCATGAGACTGATTAGATGGTTGGAGGGAAATTGAGGCTCTGGGCGGGGAGGGCGGCTGCTGTGGCAGCGGCGGGCTTTGATGTGCTCTCTGTTGACGCTGCTGGGGATGTGGGTTTGTTGTGTGCTTTTGTTGTTGGTTACGCACTTGCAGCGGGGGCTGGCGCTCATTTGGGGTGCTGGGGAATCCTGTACGGCGGAGATTGTCCTCTAGTGAAAGGTGGTGACTCATTTTTATTATTTTTTGGTAATACGAACACCCCCTGTAGTTTGCCGTGTGGTTGCCGTAGCAGTTACCACATCTCGCGGCCGTGTCCGGTGGCTTGGTGCATAGACGCGAAAGGTGGCCTGCGCCGCATTTGACGCAGACGGGGTCGTGGTGGCAATACCTTGCCGTGTGGTGGAATTTTTGGCATCGTTGGCACTGTTTGACCTTCTCCGTTGTCTTGCGCGGCCATTCAACTGTGATTTGCTGCTGGCAGATGAGTTTCTCCCCGAGAATAAGCTTGCTTTTTGGGCAGTCGGGCTCAAGTTCGATGAACATTAGATTGGGGGAGAAGGTGCCGGGCTCGTCTCTGTTTTTGTACAATGGTCGGTGTGCACTGCGTACTTGGTAGCCTTTGCTGCGGAGCTCGCTTATAACGCAGTCGATGCTGACGGAGTGGTGGATGCCTCTTATGATTACGCGTATGCTCCGTTTTTCCCGTGTCTGGTACGTGTGGTAGGTCAGCCGCTTGGAGTCGAGGAACGAGAGCACTTTGCTGTAGGCTTCGTGCGTTCCGCAGGTAATGCGCGTTTTTTGCCCGTAGTGAGCCACTGTGAGGGACTCCTTTCCTGCCGCGTTGTTCATTTCGTCCAGTAGAGTGGAGTCGATGGGGATGGACCAGATTTTGGGGGGCTTGAAGGTACCTCTTGGGTCCGAGGAGGATGAGCTGCAGGAGGGTGCATTTGAGCAGGCTGGGGGGCCGAGAGGGTCCGCAGTGTTGGTTGCAGATCCGGGACTGAGGGCACCAGTGGATGAGCAGGAGTCCATCTCATCGGCAAGGTTAATAACTGCGCTCGTACTGCATTCGGGGCCGCTGGAGTCGCTCGGGGAATCTGAGAGCCTCCAGCCTGGGTATGTCCGGCCTAGCTTCGGGGGAGGCGAGGAATCACTGCTCACATTGGAGCCGGTGCTCTTGCGTTTGTTCATGATAGTTTTGTCTTTTTGAAAATGTGAGGGCGGGGGTGGTAATGAGTATCAAAGCACGATGGGTGAGGGGTGTGCAATCTAGTTGACCTGGTATGATTGTGTTTTCGTGTATTTGCGTTCAATAAGCATTAATAGAGTTTTGGTGTTGTCCTCTGGTGTCTCGGGATATTTGAGAATGGATGTTTTGATTTTACTAGAGTTTTACTAGGAGGCTTTGTATCATAATTTTCGAAGGCACAGTCCGCGATCGCTGTTTTCCCTTTTTGTACCTTTGTTGGAGCAACGACAGACTGCGTGATTGCAGTTGACAGTATGTTTTCGCGCTGCATTAAACCGACGTCGCTTAAAAGTAACGTTGGGAGAAAGTGTCAGTGTAGTGATTAGCGAGGGAAAAGTACAGATGGTTTGCAGATCGTACAAAATAGATTTGGAGGAAAAGTTTGTTGATTGGTTGTTCAGGCTGATTTTTATTCTTGTTTAGGAAATAATTGAGAGACAGAGATTACTTGCTTTTTGCTACCAGTGTGTGCGATGGTCACGATCGACATGCCCATGTGTTGGTAGTTATATTGGTAAGTGGCCATTTGGGTGAATGAAATGTGTGAGTGTTTCAGACTGCGTCGCCCAGGGGGCTCGCAACATGGAACTAGGCTCCCATGGAACATTGTCGCTTATGTTAGCTGATTAACTTTATGCTCTTTGGTTCTCATTATCGCTTATGTTTATTGATTAACCTTAGATTCTTTGGTTCTCATTAGTTCATAATTATTACTTTATTTCCTCTATTTATCCCATTAGTTTAAGCCTCTAACTTTGATTAACTTTTCCTAGCTTATTGATTCAACGCCGCACGAAGTGCAACATAATATTAAGCCTCGTCATATGCTTAGACAGTTTGCTTTGTATCAAATGTTGAGTTATTGACTTACGCTTTGTTTGTTAGTTTATGACCTAGAGTCGAAGCCACACAAAGCGCGTATATACTTAAGTTAGACCAGATTATGGCACAATCACCTGAAATCTGCAAAGAATATGACAGATGTTGACGGTCCCTTCACAAATGTAGCAATGCAACCATTAGCCTCTCTTGAGCAAAATAAATACCCCAAAATTTTTTGTTATCATTATCCTTAACATTTATATTTTCTTATTCGGGTATGCTGATCTTATTTTCATGTCGTTTGCCTTTCTTGGGTGTGGTGCACGTTTTTTAAAAAGATTTTAGCCCTATTCGGTATACTTCACTAATTTGCAAAAACATTTGCCCCATTTGGGCATGCTAAACTTATCTTCAAAGCGTTTGCCCTATTTGGTGGTGGCGTCTAGATCTCAGAAGCTCATTCATCCGATTGCAGCGCCCTCCTGCGGAACTGCTACGCTTATTTTCAAGCTTTTGCCCTATTTGGGTATGCTACGACTATCTTCAAAGCGTTTGCCCCATTTGGGTATGCTACATATATTTTCAAAAACTCATTCTACCGATTGCATTCTTTTGTGGCCAGGTTGGGGGAATTAATTTGTGTTAAATTCAGAGCGAATTTTCATGGCACACTCTTTGGGGTTTTGTTGCCTCTTTGTTATTTGCCTACTTTGGTGTTATAGTATTTGTATGAGTGTAAATCGAAGTTCATGGCATCCTGTGGTATAGGTTTGCCTACTTGTCCTTTTTGTTGTGGGTGTAGTCTGGTTGGCATGGCTAGTTGGTGTATTATTGTGTTACGAATTAATGGTCATTATTAATGAGTAAGTGTTGTCCTCTGGTGTCTTGGGGCATTTGTGGATTATTAGTTTATTTTGTGGTAATTATTAGAAGGTTTTATTCTGTACTAGCTAAATACCCGGTGTGACGACACGAACCTCGCCATCAGTACCTGGATGCACCTCGTGCACCCGTCCGAGAACCCATTGCCCAGGATAAGTGTTGTCCTCTCCAATGAGAACCAACGCTCCAGGCTCGATATTATTGCAGGCGGACTTCCATTTGCTCCGCTCCTGTAGAAGAGTCAGATACTCATTTGATTATCGCTGCCAAAATGCATTATGAACTGCTAGAATCCGCTTCCAACGGTTTGTCACAGACAGCTTCAACACGCCTTCATTAAACGGTTCAGGTAAGGCATTAAGTGGTCGGCCAACCAGAAGGTGGCCAGGCGTCAAGGCCTCGAGATCGTTAGGATCTGAAGACAATGGAAGCAGCGGCCTGGAGTTCATCAATGCCTCCGCTTGAGCAACAGCAGTGGAGAGCTCTTCATAGTTCAGCGCCGATCCGTTTACGCAGCTAACCAACAATTTCTTAGCCACCTTGACCGCGCTCTCCCAAAGTCCCCCGAAATGAGGCGACCGTGGAGGTATAAAATGAAATTTTATTCCAAGACTGCTGCATTGATCCAGTATTTGGTTCCGGCTGCTCTCATCCCAGACGACTTCAGCTAACTTCTGCAACTCTCGAGCGGCGCCCACAAAGTTTGTGGCGTTGTCACAGAAGATCTCGGCGCTTATTCCACGTCTGGCGAAAAAGCGCTTTTGTGCGGCGACGAAGGCGTTCGTGCTCAAATCCGACACTAGCTCCAAGTGGCAAGCCTTGGTCGTAAAGCATACCATCACGCATAAGTACACTTTCACTGACCGGCGTCCTGTGATGTTAAAGTGCATCCAAAGAGGACCGGCAAAATCAAGTCCAACTCGCTCAAATAGATGGGCACCAGTTCGCACACGCTCCGCAGGCAGCTGCCCCATAATTTGAGTAGACATCCTTGGTCTATGTCTGAAGCAAGCAATACAACTCCGTATCGTTCTGCGAGCCAATTTTCTGCAGTTGATTACCCAGAACCTTTGCCTTACAATAGCACTGAACAGCAGTGCACCAGCATGCATATTGGCTCGATGCGTGTATATAAATATAGATTTTACAACTACGTGGTCATTTGGCATTAGCATCAGATGCTTAACCTCAAGCGGTACATCAGCTTCAGCAAGTCTACCACCTACACGAACTATTGGAACCCCATGCGTTTCATCTATGAATGGATTTAGCCCTTGCACTTTCGCTGTCTTAATTACTTCTCTTTCTTTCAGTCTACTGATTTTCTCTTGAAATCTTACGTTTTGCAAGTTAAAAACGATGTACTCCAAACAACCCTTCAACTCGGCTGCAGTCAGCGCTGTTTCTGACTTGGCCCAGACATCCAACTTTTGCACAGAACGACGCCAGCGATATATATATCCGAAGACTCGTTGCAATTTTTGGAAATCATTCACATATTTACAGTCTTTTAAAATGTCCACTGTCGTAATGTTCTCAGTTGCAATCAAGCTAAATTTGGAGCTTCGCTGCTCCGGCAGGCTTTCAGAGCTGTGCCACTCCAGATTTGGCCACCGCTCAATAGGATCCTTCAAAAACTTCGGGCCTTCCCACCATAAGGATGCATTTTTCAAGTCTGTGGTATGCAAACCACGGGAAACAATGTCCGCAGGATTAAGCTTCGTATCGATCTTAAACCAATCACGCCTATTGCTTACTTCCTGGATCTGGGCGACTCGATTTGCTACGAAGGTTGCCCAGCGTCTAGCGTGGGACGCTAACCAATTTAGCACAATCGTAGAGTCTGTGAAATATCGAACTCGAGAAACCTTTTGGTGAATACATGCGACTACCCTAGCCATAAGCTGAGCCAAGAGTTAGGCTCCTTTCAGCTCTAGGCGTGGCAACGAAGCAACCTTTGCTGGTGCTACCTTAGATTTCGCTGTCACTAGCTTCACAAAAATTGCTCCTGTATGATCTGTTACACGTGCGTAGATCACACATCCGTACAGGCGGCAGGATGCATCCGAAAACCCACACAGCTCTAAGCTATTTATTTCTGTGCTCTGCGGAGCTACCGACCGTGGAAGCGAGCATTCTTGAACCAATTTCAACTCTCCTCTATATTTCTTCCACTGCCCTTCAAAACTTGGTTGTAGCTCATCATCCCAATCCTGCTCAAGAAGCCATAACTCCTGCAGGAATATCTTTCCAAGGATCACAATTGGGCTTAGAAACCCAACTGAGCTAACTCAGACAAAACAACACGTTTTATAATGTGATCGGACTGGTTGTCGGTATATAAAAACTTAAAAAGATCTTTGCTGGCAGACCAACCAATTCCAAGTGTCTTTACACATTCTGTCATCTTTACTTCTAATAGCCGATCTTCATTACACTCCCCTAAGGCAAGCTTACAATTTGATCGCAACTTGTGTAGGTCAAACCTTCCTAATCGTAACAATTCTGTCACTTCGAGTTTTATCTTCTCCACTTCCTCCACAGAATCAGCTCCACAAAGCATATCGTCCATGTAAAAGTTTCTCCTTAGTGCTTCCGATGCTAGCGGATACTCTTGTGCATACTTCTCGGCCAGATAGAGTAAACAACGAACTGCCAGAAATGGAGCAGAGCTTGTACCATACGTGACGGTTTTTAAGCGCAGTATCTTTATGACTTCAGTACTATTCTGCCTCCATAGTATGCACTGGTAGTTACACTCGGCTTCACTAACCAGGATCTGTCTGAACATTTTCGAAATATCGGCCGTTAAGGCGTATTTATAAAACCTGAATCGGACTAGAATTTCGAACAGCTCAGGCTGCAAAGTAGGTCCGACTAGCCTAGCTTCATTAAGAGATACTCCATTACTACTCTTACACGAAGCGTCAAATACGACACGTAGCTGAGTAGTCAAGCTATCCGGTCGAATTACCGGATGGTGAGGCATAAAATACTTCACCTCGTCTATCTGGGCAGGATTTACTTCCTCCAAATGCCCTAGTCTCCTGTATTCTTCAATGAATTCAGCGTATTGCTCCTTTAGAGCAGGGTTACGATTAAGCTTTTGCTCCAGATTAAAAAATCTCTTGAGCGCTATATTATAAGACTTCCCTAACTCCATTCTAGGGTTTCTTAATGGAAGACTAACAATGAACCGGTTAGACGGCGTCTGGTTCTCAGTTGAGACGAATTTCTCCTCGCATTGCTTTTCTTCTTCCGTAAAATTACAAACTGGCTGCGAAACGTACTGTAAACGTAAGTAAACTTCGTCACTCTTGATTTGAATGTAGCTTCCACCTCACCGATCATTTCGGCTCTTGCATTTCCTATTCCACTTAGCGCTTACTGGCCGTGTTTAACCTCTAACTTTAATTGAGTCACCAACCGGGATGTGACAAAGTGCAGCTGGCTGCCCGAATCAAGAATACATCTATATGGATAAAACTTACCATTTGAGCTCTTTACAAGAACTACAGTCGTGGCCAGAAAACTAGTTGTCTTACTTGTCAACAGCGAACTCTGCAGAGAGCTGCTGGTGGTGGCTGTGTTTGCCTGAATAGCCAAGCCTGGCACTTCATCAGATTCCCTATGCAGCAACTCATGATGAGGTTTGTTGCAAATGTGACAACGCGGTACACCGCATTCCTTCGTTTGATGACGTTTGCTAAAGCAATTCAAACATAAGCTCAACCTTTTCACTTCCTCATATCTATGTAACGGAGAAAGTTCTTTAAATTTCGGACAGTCCCTTAAAAGGTGCCTTCCTAAACAACTGTAGCATGCAGTGCCACCATGACTTCCCACAGCTGCCGTCAAAATGGACCGCTTGGGTTCGCCTTTAGGGTTTCCACGTGAACCGGTTGTCTTTCTGACCTCTCGGTTAGCTAGGTTGATTCCTCTGTGAATCAAAAACTGGCACAATAGCTCCCATGAAGGCAAATTCGAGCAATCGTATTCGCTATCCAACTTCTCCACTGTATCCTCGTCCAGTTTGCTGCCGATAAGATGAAACACAATAGCTCCAAGAACTTCCTTATCGTTGCCCAATGACTGTAGGGCTATAAGCTGTGAATTAACTGCATCTACTAGAGATGTCAACAACTCCCCATCAGATTGCTTTAGCTTTCGAATGCTAAACAGCTCGCACACATGCGATTGAAAAATAATAGCCTTGTTTTCGAATCGATCTCGGAGCAATTTTAATGCCTTTCTATAATTCTCCTCAGATAATTCTAGACATTCAATTGTACTTCGCGGAATGGGGCCTAGACACGATTTTAAGTGTATGAATTTCAATAGCTCATCAATCTCACTGTCTGATTCTATTTTTTGCAAATTTCGCGGTTTTTGGACCATTTTCCACTTCTTCAACTTACAGGCCTTCCCGGGCAACGGAACGGAAATTTAATTGCAAATATAATATATGGACATGTGTTGAGGAAAATGGGCAGTTTAGATTAGTGGTAACATGAATAATACTCTACTTAAAGGAATTTGTCAAAAAATTGGCAGTACAGGTGTGTCACTTAAAATGCAAAGCAAGATATGTCACTTAAATCGACATGTAAGACGGAAAAATATGGACATATGATAATGAAAGTGGACGTTATGGATTACATAATTTCTTTAGTTTTTCAAATATTTCACTTGAATCGACATGTAAGACGGAAAAATATGGACAAATGTTGATGAAAGTGGACGTTATGGATTACTGGTAAAATGAACAATACTCTACTTACCCGAATTGGTAAATAACTGCCAAATTAGGAACCAATTTCTTAGCCTTTGAAGGTTGTATCATCCAAAGTTGGAGATCAAATTGCAAATATGTCACCTAAATCTGCACTCATCAAGGAAAATATGGACATATGTTGATGAAAATGGGCGTTATGGACTATTGACGTTATACATGAGTAATACTCTACTTAACCGACTTTTTAAAAATCTGCCAATTCAGGTACCATTTCTTTTCTGGGAGATCAAATTGCAAATATGTCACCTAAATCTGCACGCATCAAGCAAAAATCTAGACATTTGTTGATAAAAATGGGCGTTATGGATTGGTAGTTACATAAATAATACTCAGCAGCAAAGTAAATTTTAAAAATCCTCGAAAAGCATTCAGAGTTTCTTACAATATATCCATCAATTTTCGCGGTTATTCAACCATTTCCCGCCACTTTTTCAACTTAGAAACCAACCCGGGTAAGCGGTCAGCCATTTCCCAAAGTTTCATCGCAATCGGATGAACGGTTTAGGCAGGCATAAGGGACAGGACAGACGGACAAACATTCATTATACCTGTTCGGAGCAAAACCTCTGCGCATCGCTGCCCAAATAAACTTTCTTAAAAGTTCTTATTAAATTGTCATTAAAATCAAAGGCCATCTGCCACCAATATATGTTTGCTTGCTTCGATTCGCGATTATTATTGTACCCCCCTCGCCAGTTCTATATTTAGAAACTGCAGCTGCGTGGACGCCTAAGCTTGTCTCTTATACATGCTTAGCCTAAGCGCAGTCGCAGCAGAGCTAATTTTGCACACGTATAATTTGTGGTGAGCTGGCGAGCCTCACTTGCATTTGAGAACTGAATTAAAGAAGGTTAATTTTATTTGCGCGCCGTGTTAACTTCATTTCGTTGTTTTTAATTTGGCCAATTGGGGATGCAAACCAGTATCTCCACATAAAATTTGGTGACCCCGACGTGATCGTTGCAAGTAGGCTATATATATAGACACTATATAGTTCTTGATATAGTTTGTAAATATCGCTGTACATATCTTTGCACATATCGTGCAGACATTTTCGTTGGTTCGTGTGTCCATACTCACACATACATATACATAGCAGTTTTTCGGCGGTTCAACTGCTCTCGGTGCGGTACAAACAATTTTGCCGTTCAGTGCAGTGAACATACACACACATATACTCGCATATACATACAAACATACAAAGCAAAAGCGCGCCTAACAACAGGCATAGAAACGTTTTTGTGTTTCGCGATCATTGCTTATGCTTTGATACAAATATAAGCGGCTGTGCAGTTTAAAGTGAACAGTTCAAAGGCCTTTGATTTTCGGCGCGTCTGTCATTCTCACATACAGGGTGCTCTTTTTATCTCGGGTCACGTAAAGTAATTTTTCAAAATGACAACTGGAATAGGTGAAGGTGCTAAGAGTGGCCAGTCGGGAGTGCCTAGTGACCTTGACTTTTATAAAGGTAAGGCTGGATCCGTCGTACGACAGCTAAATGCATTACACGCGTTTGTAAATTCGGAAGAAATTTCTGACCTCGATGAAGCTGAGCTGCAAGTGCGGTTAGAATGGATCGAGCGCATGTACAGCGAATTTGATGCCGCTCAATCCAGCCTGGAAAGGCTTGATTTGTTGGAGTTGACTGCAGATACGAAGGAAGATTTTGGAAAACTGTATGTGACGGTAAAGACGCGCCTTTCTCGTGAGCTAATGGCTGCACGCACTTCATAAAATGCTCATTCAACAACGGTTTGTCATTTTGTTGATGAAAATGGTTCATCATTCGGATGCTCCATGAGCAGACCACGGCTGCCAGATCTTCAACTTCCTCGATTTGGTGGTAATTATACGGACTGGCCGGACTTCTACTCAATGTTCTCGACCATTGTAGATAAGGACGATCGCATATCCAAAATCGAGAAGTTTCAACACCTGCGTGGGAGTTTAGATGGTGCAGCGTTGGACACTATTCAAACCAGGGCAGGGCTCTAAGTATTTTAAAAAGTCGATTTGATAATAAACTTATGCATTTTCAGGCACACATCAAGGCGATTTTCGAGCTGCAAGGGGTGGAGAAGGGTTCAGCAAGCAGTTTGCGAAAGCTAAGCGACAAGCTTAATGTTCACCTACGGGCTCTTCAGACATTGGCTACTCCTCAGGAAACTTCTGATGGTTTTCTGATCTACATCGTGAGCCGCAAGTTGGATCAGCGTACGCAGGAGAAATGGGAGGAGAGTCTGCCAACCGCAATGCTACCTACGTGGATCAGTATGGCTTCGTTTCTGGAGAAAAGATACCGGATGATGGACAATCTGGAATCGGCTATGGTAACCCAATCATCTAGCCAACAGGTGGGAAAAAGCTTATCGAAACCTAAAACAAAAATTCTCATCGCATCCACTAACGCTCATACTCAGTCAACATGCAACATATGTCACTCATCTGATCATTACATCTCGAAATGTCAGCAATTTCTGAATCTTTCACCCAATTCTCGATATAAGGAGGCCAAGAAAAGGCACTTTTGCTTAAATTGCCTGCGAAAAGGGCAGGCACTGCCAGGCCAAAAACCATTTTGTGTTGCACATGCCATCAAATCCCTCTTCATATGGCCCTTCACCATCTGAGACAGCTAACCAATCATCAACGTCATCTACCTTGGTCTCAAGCGTATCTTCATGCCCTCCCCTTGCAGTCTCGAAGTCCTTGCCAAACGACAATGTGCTACTAGCCACCGCCCTCGTATACGTAAAATGCCGATCTGGGGAGCTCATACCCCTCAGTCTGACAAGGCTGTGGATATCGTCGCGCAATCTCAAGATGCAAGCTATCGTGCTTCCTTTTCGGCGGTTGTCACCAAACCATTACAGATTTGCAGCCACACTATAGCTTAGACGCCGAGAGATGGAATATCCCAAAAAATGTACAGCTTGCTGATCCGGAGTTTTTCGAACCTCGTCGAATAGATTTGCTTTTGGGTGCGGAGCTCATTTTTGATTTGATGTGTGTAGCCCAAATTCGACTGGTGAGTCATTTGCCAATGCCCCAGAAAACCAAGCTTGGTTGGATAATCTCTGGTGGAGTTTCAAATGCTCAGGCTAAACGTTTGGCTCTTGCAGCATTTCTTCAACCAACCAATTCTTATTATGTCTCTGGCTTTAAAACAGCCACATACATCACAGTTCTTATTTTCTCATCACTGTATATTTAAACTGGACAGTTCGTCTACAAAGGTGCGAGTGGTTTTTAATGGCTCTGCCAAAACCACTGTTATGTTCCATGGGTCAGAGGACGTCAACTATTCCCGACTTTGGCACGGTGTTAGCCCGGCTCGGCTCGCCGTATGTGGGGGGTGTCTTTTGGCAAGTTGACGCTACCGGAACTCAATAACAATGAAAGAGAATCGTGCCAATTCGATAGAAATAGTTCATAGAAGGGAAAAAGAATAGAAAAAGTCCGTCTGTAAAAGAAGAAATGTAGTCATTGCTGTCCACAAGTTGACCCCACAATTACCTCAAACACTCCGATCCCCATTCATATCAATCCCAAGCTCTCTCACACATTCATACACCCATACATTCCCATTCATTCATGTCCACATTCACTCGATCAAACCCCCTTTCTGCACTCAAACACAGTCAACCTGCTAGGTGTTATGACAGCTTGGCCATTCCCACCCCATTTCACTCCGCCTTCTCCAAGTGACCTTGGGCCATGCTTGGCCTACGACAAATGTCACATGGCCCCCTTACGCTGTCCTAAGTCCGTCTAAAAGTCTATGGCGAACAGCGGCCTCGGCATCCTGAAAAGATCACTTCTCACTACCCACACACACCAACCCCAATAAATGCCAACTTAGCAAGGCATGGTTCTAGGCTTCAGCAAGTTTTGCACAATTTCAGTTTTATTACCTTAATTACTAACATTATTTCTCTTCAGGAACCTAATTCTCTAACTGCAGAAGGCATTCTAAATTTAATACTAATTAATTAATAATTAAAAAAAATATTCAGATGACAAAACAAAAAAAAGGAAATAAAGAAATATTGGACTATCGTTTCGTGTCATTTGTCCAACAATAACAAAGCAACCAAAAAAAACAAAAGTAAACAGACCTTTAATGGCAACAAATGTGCCGGCAAGTAGCGCTGTAGCGCACTCAAACATAAGCCGATCAGCTGTTCTGTGTTTGCCCACCCAACAGATAATGTGTCTACTGACTCACCTGTCGATTGATGATGGCGCCAGCATAGTCGACGAGCTGCAAATTCAAAAACTACTGTTTGGGAAAATTATTCCTTAGGGCATACCTAGATAGCGGGCATCGTTAACTTTTGAGGAGTTGTTACTCTGTATTATTGTGTTTTTGGTCAGTTGTTGTTTGGGCAAGAAATAAAACTACAAATAATTGATTAAATCAAACAAAAGCAAAGAAATGCCCAATCATTTGAGCTGCCTACATATTGTTCAGACGGAACAATAATAAAGAAAGACAAAGAGAGCAAATCTATAATTAGCTCGCTTCTGCCTCCCTTCGCCTACAAGCCGGTCTTCGTTGCGCCCGAATTCGTCAGCGCTGGTCGCGGAATCGCAAAGCGCCGCCGCGGCGCTGCCCTTTCTTCTCTGGCTCTCCCACGCAGCAGTCGTTATTTTTACAGCTTCCGAATAGAGGGGAGGCGGGGGGAAAAAGGTACTCAGCCGGTGCTCGCCATTCAGCACGTGAGAGTCTAATTCAGCTGCATAGGCTGGCCGCTGCGTTTAGAGGTGAATGACCTCTTTCGGCGCAGGCGCAACGGTCAGCGCTTGTGCGTTTTGTGCGTTTGCCAAAAAAAATTGCTAAACGCAACCAAGCATAAACAGCTGTGGTTGGGTCTGCACAAATATAATTGTTGCTGCTGATTGTCTATGCCGGCGCTTGTTGTTGTTGAAGATGTTGCCTGTTGATGTCGTCTTTGGACCTCGATTTTATTTAGATTTGTAGTTGGGTTTTGTTTGCATGGTTTTGTTTGGGGGTTTGGTTTGAGTGTTTTGTTTTGAGTTCCACTTTTGTTGATGTAATGTTTTTTTTTTGCACCCACGATTCTACGTTTTTAGTTGTCAGTTTTAAATTGGGATTTTTTTTTCTTTTATTTTTGACCCAAGAGAATTTTACTCGCCGCGGTAACTTTCGGAACCTTTGGGTTTTCGATTAGCGCTCGCACCTTGCCGCTTTCAAGTCGAGATCTTGACTAACTCCTCAGCAGCGGAAGGCGAGCAGTGACAGTTTTGCAACGGTCCTCTGATGCGTTCGGCTTCGGGTGTCCGTTTAGTTATTAAGCGAGGGTGGTTCAACGAGTTCTAGGCTCACGTAACAGGCTCGGACCCGTCGATGTCCTGTACATGGAACGTGTCCGCAAAAAAAAACATACGGAGCCTATCTTTTCTGTTCCTGGTCCAGCACAAACACGTGTGGCCTCGACCCACGACCTGATCCGGAAAGTCTCGTGCTCTACTGTAAGATCTAGCCTGGCCTGGCCTTAATTGTCCCCTCCTCTATGCTAAAAACAGGTCCTTGGCGTGATAAACTCCGATGCTTTGTCCTGCATTGTTGCCCAATTCATACAGGGAATTCCCCTTTTTATGCAGTACCACACATCGGATTCTGTTAGGCCCCAGTTTTGCTTATACCCGTCTACTTTGCAGCTTTGCTTAAAATTGCGCCGATACACCACCTGCCCCACAGAGAAGTGTATCTCCTTACAACGAGTATTGTAAGTCTTTTCTCCACGGCGATGCGCTGCTTCCAACTCTTGATGCACCTTTTCTCGCAGTAACTGCATTTTGTCGCCATGTTGTACCACAGCGATATCCCCAGCTTGCAAACTACCAAGACGTCGCAATATCGGGTACGCTGTTGCATGCTGCACCATTTGAGTGCCGAACATGGCGTAAAATGGCTCAGTTCCTATGCCCATGTGTAGTCCGCTGCGCAGCGCACATGCTACTTGGCTTAAATGCAGATCCCAAGTCCGTTGATCCCCATCAATCCACGTACGCAACATCTGCAGCACAGAACGGTTCACCCTTTCAGCTGCATTGGCCTGTGGCGAAAAAAATCCGGTTCGCACATGTTGGACACCATATCTTTTCACCAGGTCTGCAAAAACTGCCGAGACAAATTGTTTGCCGTTGTCCGAGTGAATAAATTCGGGCACGCCAAATACATGGAAAATTTGCCGTTCCAAAAAGTTGGTCACCTCAGTCGCCACAGCCTTCCGCATCGGCTGCAACCAAACAAACTTGGAGAAGTGATCCAAGCAGACAAAAATGACGGTGTTTCCTGCTCTCGTGCGTGGATATGGCCCCATAAAATCTATGTACAAACGCTGAAGTGGCCGCTCTGTCACCTGTTGCTGACCCATTGGTGGTCTTCCACTTTTGTTGCTGGGCTTACTTAGCTTACACGCCTCCACAATCTTTAACCAATTTTTGGACTTCTGCAACCATTCCAGGCCAGTAGTACTTCTGCCTCAGGCGAGCTAGAGTTTTGTTGATGCCTCCGTGTCCAGCTGCTTTGGCATGATGAGCACGTTCCGCCAACTCTCTCTGTAATGGCTGTGGCACCCACAGCTTCCAAGCTCGATCTTCCTGCAAGACATCCCTGGATCGGAACTCAGTGCGCTTGTAGACATATCCGTCCGATATGCACACCTCAGGCAACTCCTTTTCGCGCTCCTTCGCCATCTCCAACAGCACCAAATATTCTGGAGACTTAAAAGCTGCAGATTGTAGGTCGATCTCATTTGAACTGGGCACCAGAAGTTCATCCATATATACCCTGGATAATGTATCGGGCACTACATTTTGTACCCTCTTGCGGTGCTCAATCACGAAGTCGAAAGCTTGTAGTTTTAGCCTCCATCTTGCCAACCTGCCCGTCAGATCTTTTTGTTCTATTACAAACTTCCTCGAGACTTCCTCGAGAAGTCGGGGGTTACTAATACCGGAGTTCAACGCAGTTTTGAGGGCTTCAAAGAACATTCGGCCATCTTCCGTTAATGAGAAATGCCGTATGCGTTCCTTGGATAGGCTGTCATGCAATGGCGCTGCAATGGTGGCATAGTCTTTAGCGAATCGCCTATACCAGCCCGTCATTCCCAAAAAACGTCGCAATTGCTTTGCCGACTTGGGTTCGGGAAATCCCTGTACTCGCTCCATTTCAAGGTTAGACCACGATCGAACGGGCCTCTCAGCGTTGAAGACATCAAAAATAGAACCTACTTGCTCGTCAGCGCCATACAACGTGTGCATTTTGCTGGGGAGTATAAGTCGTTGAGCAACAATAAGCCTCTGCCAACAAAGAGTGATCTGGGCTTATTCGTGTTAGACCACCTGTTAAATGCTACATGGCCGTGTTCGTCTGTTTCTCCACAAAGGCAACACACTTGGAAATTATTGAGGTTATTAAACACTAATTGCCTTGAGTAACGGGTATTTCGAAGTCGGGCAGGGCTGATTTTTTTACCCTCTCGTTAATTTTAAGTAAGTGGTAATTTTAGGAGGTTTATTAACAAGTTTGAAGCAAGTTTCATTATACGATTGGGCAAGGCTAAATGCAAGTGCATTACATGAGATTTTGAGTGTGTATGTGTCAGTATGTGTGGGTAGATGTGTAGGTAAATGACCATTTGGGCAAGAGAAATGTTTGTATGTTTTTGACTGTTTATGGGTGTGTATTTCTAAAATAGCTGACTCTAATCTGGCCAACCTGTGTGCAGGTTGGAAAATCACGCCACCAACTCCCATAGTAGACGCATCACATTGGATCACGAATGGCCTCGAGAAGTCGGGGGTTACTAATACCGGAGCCGTCATCAACGCAGTTTTGAGGGCTTCAAAGAACATTCGGCCATCTTCCGTTAATGAGAAATGCCGTATACGTTCCTTGGATAGGCTGTCATGCAATGGCGCAGCAATGGTTGCCCTCATCTGTCTTTATTTTTCCTCCCCCCACAACATATCCTAAATACTTGGCTTGACGGTAGCAAAATTATCTCTTCTCGACATTGATCGTCAGCTGTGGTGCAGCTAAGCACCCACTAACTCTCCTTAGCATCACCAAGTGGTCTTCAAATGTGGCCGAACATACCAAAAGGTCATCTAAGTAGACGAATACGTTTTGAGGGAGCGCTGCCGGAATTACTTTGTCCATCAATCTGCACATTCGCTGAGCAGCATTGCACAGACCGAATGGCATCACAGTGAATTGATATAGCGGCCTTCCTGCCACTGTAAACGCAGTTTTCTCCCTGCTTTTCTGCTCTAGGGGTACCTGCCAGAATGCATCCTTCAGATCTATGGCTGATATGTAGTAGGTGTCATGAAGGCGGCAGAGAATTCCTTCAATGTGGAGGAGCGGGTATGCATCTTTAACCGTCCGCTCGTTCACTTTTCAGGCATCCAGACAAAGTCTGTTTTTATGTCCTTTTTGCACCAACGTGACGGGTGAGCTCCAGCTACTATTGCTCTCCTCTATCACTCCAAGGCTCAGCATTCTATACAGCTCAGCATACACCAGGATCTGCTTTGCCGGCGAAATCGGGTAGTGCCTTTGTTTAACGGGCAGCTGCTCGTTATGCACTTCGATAACATGCTCCTCCAGGGTAGTTTTGCCAAGTCCTAGTGTGGCAAAATATGGAAACGTTTTCTTGACTTGCTCAAGCTGCTCAATCTGGTCCGGTAGCAAAATATGGGGCTCATATGCAGTCGGTGGCGGGTTTGGGTCCTCTAGGGCTGTCAGCTCACTGACATTGACAGCAGCGTCTTCAAGATCCTTCCCTGCCCTAGCTCCATTTCGTCCAATTACCGCCAGGTCAAAAGCTCACCAAAACCCTATCCCAAAGTAGAAGGACTGCTGCAATTCTGGGACTATCAAAAACTCCAGCTCCTTTATATCACCTTCCCACAAAACTGGTAGGGATATAATTCCACGAACTGCCGTTTCTCCTCCATCTGCCGTTCGAACTTGCTGTCCTTTAAGGCGCTTCACTCTGTCTTCCCGACCTTTCAGAAAGTCTTCTGCGCCGTTTCCTATGCAGTTCGCACTTGCCCCAGAATCCAGTAACGCCAGTACTTCCTCTCCATCTACTTTCGTTTTCGCATATAAACGATCATCCTTCTGGATTGATACCACTGACGCAATCACTACTCCTTTAAGTGTTTGAATGTCCTTATCCCTTATCCTTATTGCCTAAGTTGTTGTATTTTCTTGTATTTTCTACTTTCCGGTGTTATATCGTCTTCCCCAAATATTATAGCCCGCGCCTCCTCATACTCCAATTGACGTTGATGCAGACTTTTTTCAGGCGAAATCTGCCGAGGAGGGGGCTTTAACGTTTTGATTAGGCAGTCTTCGGGTTCTGGTTTCCCTGCGCAGGAGCTGCCGATGCTCCTGGCAGGATTCTCCCTAAAAACTCGGGGTCGACATTTAAATATGACCTCGATTGGCCACAAGCGAAAAAATGCGACTCGTGTATCGCGGACTTGCATACTTCCTTCTGAGCACCTTGGCCCTGCTTCTTATAGAAATCACTCGGGAGTCCGCATGTAAAGCACAGGTACATGTGGAATGGTGACGAGCAGTAGGATTCGCTTGCGGTTGGTTTAGTCCTGCGTGTACCTACGAAAGGCGTGTCCCTAGCTGTCTGATGCCTATTAGGTTGCCCATTCTGAGCCATTGGTCGCTGGCCTCGTTGAAAGGCTTCCACATCCACCACTTCCTCTTGCTCCACCAGCAATTCAGAAACGTTTCGTCCTGCAGCCTTATGCCTGTGCTCCTTGATCCATTTTTCCGCTTTGGATCCTTCTCCTTCATTTTCTTCACCAGCTTGAAATTCAGATTGTGTACGTCTGTGTAAAAGTCCTCAAAACGCTCTCCTGGCTGCTGTTTCCTCTCCATGATGGCCTTAATCACGGCGGAGTCAGAATCCGCTGTTGAAAACGAAGCAATGAACTCTCTTTTCAAGTCTGTATATCCAATAACGTCATCCTGGTCTTTTGGGAAGTTGACGCTACCGGAACTCAATAACAATGAAAGAGAATCGAGCCAATTCGATAGAAATAGTTCATAGAAGGGAAAAAGAATTGAAAAAGTCCGTCTGTAAAAGAAGAAATGTGGTCATTGCTGTCCACAAGTTGACCCCAAAATTACCTCAAACACTCCGATCCCCATTCATATCAATCCCAAGCTCTCTCACACATTCATACACCCATACATTCCCATTCATTCATGTCCACATTCACTCGATCAAACCCCCTTCCTGCACTCAAACACAGTCAACCTGCTAGGAGTTATGACAGCTTGGCCATTCCCACCCCATTTCACTCCGCCTTCACGGAATGACCTTGGGCCATGCTTGGCCTACGACAATGTCACATGGCCCCCTTACGCAGTCCTAAGTCCGTCTAAAAGTCTATGGCGAACAGCGGCCTCGGCATCCTAAAAAGATCACTTCTCACTACCCTCACACACCAACCCCAATAAATGCCAACTTAGCAAGGCATGGTTCTAGGCTTCAGCAAGTTTGCACAATTTCAGTTTTATTACCTTAATTACTAACATTATTTCTCTTCAGGAACCTAATTCTTTAACTGCAGAAGGCATTCTAAATTTAATACTAATTAATTAATAATTAAAAAAATATTCAGATGGTAAAACAAAAAAAAAGGAAATAAAGAAATATTGGACTATCGTTTCGTGTCATTTGTCCAACAATAACAAAGCAACCAAAAAAACAAAAGTAAACAGACCTTTTATGGCAACTAATGTGCCGGCAAGTAGCGCTGTAGCGCACTCAAACATAAGCCTATCAGCTGTTCTGTGTTTGCCCACCCAACAGATAATGTATCTACTGACTCACCTGTCGATTGATGATGGCGCCAGCATAGTCGACGAGCTGCAAATTCAAAAACTACTGTTTGGGAAAATTATTCCTTAGGGCATACCTAGACAGCGGGCATTTAACTTTTGAGGAGTTGTTACTCTGTATTATTGTGTTTTTGTTCAGTTGTTGTTTGGGCAAGAAATAAAACTACAAATAATTGATTAAATCAAACAAATGCAAAGAAATGCCCAATTATTTGAACAATAATAAAGAAAAACAAAGAGAGCAAATCTATAATTAGCTCGCTTCTGCCTCCCTTCGCCTACAAGCCGGTCTTCGTTGCGCCCGAATTCGTCAGCGCTGGTCGCCGAATCGCAAAGCACCGTCGCGGCGCTGCTTTTTCTTCTCTGGCTCTCCCACGCAGCAGTCGTTATTTTTACAGCTTCCGTATAGAGGGGAGGCGGGGGGAAAAAGGTACTCAGCCGGTGCTCGCCATTCAGCACGTGAGAGTCTAATTCAGCTGCATTGGCTGGCCGCTGCGTTTAAAGGTGAATAACCTCTTTCGGCGCAGGCGCAACGGTCAGCGCTTGTGCGTTTTGTGCGTTTGCCAAAAAAAAATACTAAACGCAACCAAAAATAACCTGCTTATAGTTGGGTCTGCACAAATATAATTGTTGCTGCTGATTGTCTATGCTGGCGCTTGTTGTTGTTGAAGATGTTGCTTGTTGATGTCGTCTTTGGCCTTCGTTTTATTTGGATTTGTAGTTGGGTTTTGTTTGTATGGTTTTGTTTGGGGGTTTGGTTTGAGTGTTTTTTTTTGTGTCGCCCTTTTGTTGTTGTAATGTTTTCACCCACGATTCTACGTTTTAATTGTTAGTTTTTAAATTGGGATTTTTTTTCCAAGAGAATTTTACTCGCCGCGGTAACTTTCGGAAACTTTAGTTTTCGCTTAGCGCTCGCACCTTGCCGCTTTCAAGTCGAGATCTTGACTAACTCCTCAGCAGCGGAAGGCGAGCAGTGACAGTTTTGCAACGGTCCTCTGATGCGTTCGGCTTCGGGTGTCCGTTTAGTTATTAAGAGAGGGTGGTTCAAGGAGTTCTAGGCTCAAGTAACAGGCTCGGACCCGTCGATGTCCTGTACATGGAACCTGTCCGCAAAAAAACATACGGAGCCTATCTTTTCTGTTCCTGGTCCAGCACAAACACGTGTGGCCTCGACCCACGACCTGATCCGGAAAGTCTCGTGCTCTACTGTAAGAGCTAGCCTGGCCTGGCCTTAATTGTCCCCTCCTCTATGCTACAAACAGGTCCTTGGCGTGATAAACTCCGATGCTTTGTCCTGCATTGTTGCCCAATTCATACAGGGAATTCCCCCTTTTATGCAGTACCACACATCGGATTCTGTTAGGCCCCAGTTTTGCATTATACCTGTCTACTTTGCAGCTTTGCTTAAAATTACGCCGATACACCACCTGCCCCACATAGAATTGTATCTCCTTACAACGAGTATTGTAAATCTTTTCTCCATGGCGATGCGCTGCCTCCAACTCTTGATGCACCTTTTCTCGCAGTAACTGCATTTTGTCGCCATGTTGTACCACAGCGATATCCCCAGCTTGCAAACTACCAAGACGTCGCAATATCGGGTACGCTGTTGCATGCTGTACCATTTGAGTGCCGAACATGGCGAAAAATGGCTCAGTTCCTATGCCCATGTGTAGCCCGCTGCGCAGCGTACATGCTACTTGGCTTAAATGCAGATCCCAAGTCCGTTGATCCCCATCAATTCACGTACGCAACATCTGCAGCACAGAACGGTTCACCCTTTCAGCTGCATTGGCATGTGGCGAATAAAATCCGGTACGCACATGTTGGACACCATATCTTTTCACCAGGTCTGCAAAAACTGCCGAGACAAATTGTTTGCCGTTGTCCGAGTGAATAAATTCGGGCACGCCAAATACATGGAAAATTTGTCGTTCCAAAAAGTTGGTCACCTAAGTCGCCACAGCCTTCCGCATCGGCTGCAGCCAAACAAACTTGGTGAAGTGATCCAAGCAAACAAAAATGACGGTATTTCCTGCTCTCGTGCGTGGATACGGTCCCATAAAATCTATGTACAACCGCTGAAGTGGTCGCTCTGTCACCTGTTGCGGACCCATTGGTGGTCTTCCACTTTTGTTGCTGGGCTTACTTAGCTTACACGCCTCACAATCTTTAACCAATTTTTGGACTTCTGCAACCATTCCAGGCCAGTAGAACTTCTGCCTCAGGCGAGCTAGAGTTTTGTTGATGCCTCCGTGTCCAGCTGCTTTGGCATGATGAGCGCGTTCCGCCAACTCTCTCTGTAATGGCTGTGGCACCCACAGCTTCCAAGCTCGATCTTCCTGCAAGACATCCCCGGATCGGAACTCAGTGCGCTTGTAGACATATCCGTCCGATATGCACACCTCAGGCAACTCCTTTTCGCGCTCATTCGCCATCTCCAACAGCACCAAATATTCTGGAGACTTAAAAGCTACCGATTGTAGGTCGATCTCATTTGAAATGGCCACCAGAAGTTCATCCATATATACCCTGGATAATGTATCGGGCACTACATTTTGTACCCTCTTGCGGTGCTCAATCACGAAGTCGAAAGCTTGTAGTTTTAGCCTCCATCTTGCCAACCTGCCCGTCAGATCTTTTTGTTCTATTACAAACTTCCTCGAGACTTCCTCGAGAAGTCGGGGGTTACTAATACCGGAGTTCAACGCAGTTTTGAGGGCTTCAAAGAACATTCGGCCATCTTCCGTTAATGAGAAATGCCGTATGCGTTCCTTGGATAGGCTGTCATGCAATGGCGCTGCAATGGTGGCATAGTCTTTAGCGAATCGCCTATACCAGCCCGTCATTCCCAAAAAACGTCGCAATTGCTTTGCCGACTTGGGTTCGGGAAATCCCTGTACTCGCTCCATTTCAAGGTTAGACCACGATCGAACGGGCCTCTCAGCGTTGAAGACATCAAAAATAGAACCTACTTGCTCGTCAGCGCCATACAACGTGTGCATTTTGCTGGGGAGTATAAGTCGTTGAGCAACAATAAGCCTCTGCCAACAAAGAGTGATCTGGGCTTATTCGTGTTAGACCACCTGTTAAATGCTACATGGCCGTGTTCGTCTGTTTCTCCACAAAGGCAACACACTTGGAAATTATTGAGGTTATTAAACACTAATTGCCTTGAGTAACGGGTATTTCGAAGTCGGGCAGGGCTGATTTTTTTACCCTCTCGTTAATTTTAAGTAAGTGGTAATTTTAGGAGGTTTATTAACAAGTTTGAAGCAAGTTTCATTATACGATTGGGCAAGGCTAAATGCAAGTGCATTACATGAGATTTTGAGTGTGTATGTGTCAGTATGTGTGGGTAGATGTGTAGGTAAATGACCATTTGGGCAAGAGAAATGTTTGTATGTTTTTGACTGTTTATGGGTGTGTATTTCTAAAATAGCTGACTCTAATCTGGCCAACCTGTGTGCAGGTTGGAAAATCACGCCACCAACTCCCATAGTAGACGCATCACATTGGATCACGAATGGCCTCGAGAAGTCGGGGGTTACTAATACCGGAGCCGTCATCAACGCAGTTTTGAGGGCTTCAAAGAACATTCGGCCATCTTCCGTTAATGAGAAATGCCGTATGCGTTCCTTGGATAGGCTGTCATGCAATGGCGCTGCAATGGTGGCATAGTCTTTAGCGAATCGCCTATACCAGCCCGTCATTCCCAAAAAACGTCGCAATTGCTTTGCCGACTTGGGTTCGGGAAATCCCTGTACTCGCTCCATTTCAAGGTTAGACCACGATCGAACGGGCCTCTCAGCGTTGAAGACATCAAAAATAGAACCTACTTGCTCGTCAGCGCCATACAACGTGTGCATTTTGCTGGGGAGTATAAGTCGTTGAGCAACAATAAGCCTCTGCCAACAAAGAGTGATCTGGGCTTATTCGTGTTAGACCACCTGTTAAATGCTACATGGCCGTGTTCGTCTGTTTCTCCACAAAGGCAACACACTTGGAAATTATTGAGGTTATTAAACACTAATTGCCTTGAGTAACGGGTATTTCGAAGTCGGGCAGGGCTGATTTTTTTACCCTCTCGTTAATTTTAAGTAAGTGGTAATTTTAGGAGGTTTATTAACAAGTTTGAAGCAAGTTTCATTATACGATTGGGCAAGGCTAAATGCAAGTGCATTACATGAGATTTTGAGTGTGTATGTGTCAGTATGTGTGGGTAGATGTGTAGGTAAATGACCATTTGGGCAAGTGAAATGTTTGTATGTTTTTGACTGTTTATGGGTGTGTGTTTCTAAAATAGCTGACTCTGCTCTGGCCAACCTGTGTGCAGGTGTGTGTCTTTTGTGATTTTAGTGGCTGACTTGTGTGTGTGTGTGCTATGTGTGTTTTTGTGTGCGAGTGGGTGAGTGTAGAAAAGAAAAGAGATTTTCTACTTCACCCAGAAATCTTCCTTCAGTGAGGCTTCGCAAGGGCTTCTTTTCGATTTATTGAGCCCTCTCAAGAGCACCTCCCACGCGCTTAGTGCCTTGGCCGACAGAGGGGGAATATTTAATAATTTTTCACGCCTTTTCGGTTTTAACGGGTCTTGAGTTTCTTTGATTTTTGCACTTAATAGCTCACTGCTTTTTGGCTTTATTCGCGGGGTAATACACTAGACTGATTGTTCGAGGCGGAGACCAGACGAATTGTTGCCAGGTTGGGGTGAATTTATTTGTGTTAATTTTTAGAGTATAATTTTCATGGCACACTTTTTGTGGTTTTGTTGCCTCTTTGTCATTTGCCTACTTTGGATGTTATAGTATTTGTATGAGTGTAAATCGAAGTTCAAGCATCCTGTGGTATATTTGGTAAGTTGGTAAGTGTTGTCCTCTGGTGTCTTGGAGCATTTGTAGATTTTTAGTTTATTTTGTGGTAATTTGGGTAATTATTAGAAGGTTTTATTTTGTACTAGCTGAATACCCGGCGTCGGCCGGGTCCTTTGCATTGTGAAAAATTTTAAGTTTTAACTGTAATCCTGCTATTTTCGCGGTTTTTTTTTCTGTTGTCAGGAAGGCCCGCTTGATGTATCAAGGAGTAAGCAGGAGAAAGGTTGCCAGGTTCTTCCAAGCCTGGCATTGTGTGATGACATCCGTCAGTTTGAGAGGTAGCCGACGGTGTAGATCCGATTAGAGTTGTGATGAGGTTAAATAAGGTGTTGATGCTATAAGCGTTTTCCAGGAGTAAGCAATACATCTCAAGGATGATCCTGTGGATGCTGCTTGCGTGTTGATTATGTGATGCCATTGTAGACGTGTAGATGTGGTGTAGCAGGCCAGCCTAAAGAAGTATCCAATGATGTCAATGTGAAATTGTTGCCATGAGAGACGTGTAGACTGAAGTGAAACAGGACTCGTCTTGGAGGACCCAGAGGTGACGTGATTAAGGTGGCCATTGTAGACGAGTAAGCTGGAGTAAATCAGGACTCCTATAGGAGGACCCAGAGGTGATGAGGTTGTTTATAGCTGTCATTGTAGACGCTTTTTCTGTTGTCAGGTATTCGAATAAAAAATCATTTAGATAATTATTTGAAATCAAATTTTATTTGTAAAATTTTATTTGTAAATAATTTAATATAAATAACGATCATTCGAATGATTATCTAGATAAAATTATTCGCTATAGTCATACCCGCGTGTCTAGTTAAACGCCCTGGTTTTAGAGAGAGGACCTCTGGCGATGCTTGTTGGGGAAGATGAATTGGTGTACCCTCATAATTAAAATGTAGTTCGGGTCATTTCTTGATTTTTGGACATGCTGAACTAAGCGTAAGATAGTTAGGATAAGTTTAATGGGCTTATGCAGCTATAATAGAATATTTGTTATTCGTAAAAAAATTATTCGCAGATAAATTATTCTGACACGAATAATTTGTCAAACAAATAAATTTCGATTATTTTTATTTGGAATAAATTTGTTCGAATATAGCATAATTTTATTTTTATTCGAATAATATTTTCTCAAAAATTATTCGTTATCCGTATTCGAATAAAAAAATGCCAACTCTGATATAGAGCGTTACCTCAGATTTCAGGAGTGACAATAGTTGATTGCGCACCGAGATCTTGAGGGGCTGGTCTCAGAGCTACAGTGGCGAGCAATTACATCAGTTGTGTGCGGCGTCAGCACGTAAAGACCTATAGCACCTTAAAGCCAGCAGTGATGAAAGTGAAATAAGAAAATGAGACTTTTAGTCGGTGTGAGGGTAGCCGTGGTAGTTGATCTATTAAAGGAGGTATGACAAGAGTGAGAGCGGTTTGCTTTTTCAGCGTGGTGGCAAGTTTGCTTTCTGTTTAAGGAGGTATGAGATAGGTAGATGCGGTTTGCCCCTTGCATCCGATTTATTGTCCGTTGTAGAGGTATGTGCTGTGGGCGACAAATTATTATTTGCGCAGCACGCTATTTAGGAGAAGTGTAAAGACGACTTGGCCGTCTTTGTGACTGTGCACCATTGCCTTGTTTCCCTGGGAAAGGGGATTTCAGGTCAGTGGGCTTAGTTCGAGCAAATCAAGTCTTTAGGGTCAGCCAAGAGTTTCCTCGAAGGGAGCGGGGACGTTGGAAAGGCGCACCAACCACCACGTGGACTCTGAAGTGCTGGTGGCCCACTGCATCACGCGTGCCTTTTTGCAATTTGTTGTTGGGTTGATGCTGCTTGGATGTGTGTAGCCAGAGTTGGGTGGGTCGTCATGGTGAAGGTCAGGAAGCTTGCAACATGGAACTAGGCTCCCATGGAACATTGTCGCTTATGTTAGCTGATTAACTTTATGCTCTTTGGTTCTCATTATCGCTTATGTTTATTGATTAACCTTAGATTCTTTGGTTCTCATTAGTTCATAATTATTACTTTATTTCCTCTATTTATCCCATTAGTTTAAGCCTCTAACTTTGATTAACTTTTCCTAGCTTATTGATTCAACGCCGCACGAAGTGCAACATAATATTAAGCCTCGTCATATGCTTAGACAGTTTGCTTTGTATCAAATGTTGAGTTATTGACTTACGCTTTGTTTGTTAGTTTATGACCTAGAGTCGAAGCCACACAAAGCGCGTATATACTTAAGTTAGACCAGATTATGGCACAATCACCTGAAATCTGCAAAGAATATGACAGATGTTGACGGTCCCTTCACAAATGTAGCAATGCAACCATTAGCCTCTCTTGAGCAAAATAAATACCCCAAAATTTTTTGTTATCATTATCCTTAACATTTATATTTTCTTATTCGGGTATGCTGATCTTATTTTCATGTCGTTTGCCTTTCTTGGGTGTGGTGCACGTTTTTTAAAAAGATTTTAGCCCTATTCGGTATACTTCACTAATTTGCAAAAACATTTGCCCCATTTGGGCATGCTAAGCTTATTTTCAAAGTTTTAGACCTATTTGGGTATGCTACGACTATCTTCAAAGCTTTTGCCCTATTTGGGTATGCAACACTTATTTTCAGAGCCCTATTTGGGTATGCTACGACTATCTTCAAAGCATTTGCCCTATTTGGGTATGCTACGACTATCTTCAAAGCGTTTGCCCTATTTGGGTATGCTACACTTATTTTCAAAGCTGAAACAGTGGCGGCATCTAGATCTCAGAAGCTCATTCCACCGATTGCAGCGCCCTCCTGCGGGACTGCTTCCTGTTCGGCTGCAGTGGCGGCATCTAGATCCGAGAACTCATTCCGATTGCAGCGCCCTCATGCGAGACTGCTTCCTGTACAACTGCTATTTCAAATAACCGCGCCAAATTCGTGACCATTGATAGCACAACAGCTGGGCAGTCATCGTGACTATCGATGACTAACAGCTGACGATTGGCCTCTCGATAATTTTTATTGACTGCGCAGCCGACGCCAGCAGCGCTCAGCGGCCTATAAAAGAAGGGCCCAATCGCACTAGCAATTCACTTCGTGCGCGGCAACGGTCGAGTAAACTACTTGGAACAACTCTCTAGCAGCAGTCAGAGGTAAGTAATAACTACAACTACGATTTGCGGTACTAACTACTACTACGATTTGCGGATCAGCGCCTGTGTCTGGACAGGATTCCCCCCCTCTAATCTGGCCGACCCGCGTGCAGGTGAGTGTCTTTGTGACTATTGGCTGCCTTGTGTGTGCGTATGTGTGTGAAAGGGTGAGTGTGTGAGACCAGACGAATTGTGGCCAGGTTTGGGGTGAATTTATTTGTGTTAAATTCAGAGCGAATTTCCATGGCACACTTTTTGTGGTTTTGTTGCCTCTCTGTCATTTGCCTACTTTGGTGTTGTAGAATTTGTATGAGTGTAATTCGAAGGTCATGGCATCCTGTGGTATAGGTTTGCCTACTTGGCCTTTTTATAGTGCGTGTAGTCTGGTTGGCGTTAGTTAGTGTATTATTGTGCTAAAAATTAATGGTCATTATTAATGAGGAAGCGTTGTCCTCTGGTGTCTTGGGGCATTTGCGGATTTTTAGTTTATTTTGTGGTTATTTTTTGTAATTATTAGAAGGTTTTATTTTGTACTAGCTTAATACCCGGCGTCGCCCGGGTCCTTTGCATTGTGAAAAAATTAAAGATTTAACTGTAATCCTGCGAACCGAACCGGTTCGAACCCGGAAGTCCGAATTTTATTTTACTGTGAACCGAACCTTGAACCGAACCTCTTTAGAATGTAAAGCTGAACCCAAACCTGTTCCGAACCTAAAATATCAGTTTGGTTCGACAAAAATGGTGGACATCACAAAATTTGACCTTCTGTCTAGCGATTCTATCTGTTATTAGGCAGCAAAGTAAATTTTAAAAGTCCTCGAATAGCATTCTGAGTTACTTACAATATCTCCATCTATGGTAACCCTTGACTCCAAAGCTTTTTCAATGATTCACATGCGAAATGTTTTCCTACAAAACCTACAAAACGGTATTTCACTTTTTAGTAACTTAAATTTCTAGAAATCAATATATCAATGTATTCCACAAACTGTTTTGGACCCAAAAACAACCCGATTCCTATTTGATTTAAATAGTTTAGGATAAAATTGACTTCTAAAATTTAGTATTGCTTAGTATCTAAAACAAAAACAAAAAAAAAAACAATTTATTGCTTTGTTTTATATTAATATTGTATCCAGCGTTGACTGAACCAAGTTCGAACCAAAACCTTCTTCCAAATCCGCGAACCTGAAATTTTCGAACCCTAACCATTGGCGAAATTCGGTTCGAACCAGCATTCCGGAGATCCAAAAAAAAAAAAAGGATAGGGTGCAGCCCAGATAATAATATAAGCTCAATGAAAAATATAAAAATTCAGCCGTTCAATCTGCATCGTCCATTTATCCACGGCTGGATTTTGATCGCTTTTATAAATATTCATATGAAGAATTTGGAGATTTCGCGGATTTTTGGAATTTGGAAATTTTCGCTTGCAAATGTCCAAACATTCCGTACAATTTCATCGCAATCGGATGATCGGCATAATTTGTTGCAAATTTCGCGGTTTTTGGTACAATTCCCCCCCTGTTACGTCAACTTAGAAACCTTCGCCGGCAAGCGCTTAACCAATCCCCAATGTTCCAATGACCAGTTTGAAGCAAGTTTCGTTATACGATTGGGCAAGGCTAAATGCAAGTGCATTACAATGAGATTTTTAGTGTGTATGTGTTGAAGCTGTTGAGCATAATGAGTGCCGTTTCCCTTTTTACTTGAACTAGCAACAAAAAGGGATTGACGTTTTATTCAGTGATATACTGTGTGTATTTACATGAATTAAATTGCGCCTAGTGTTTTGATTTTAAGTGTGCTTATACTGTAGTGTCATTCTCAACTACTAGAGGTTAAAACCAAAAATTAACAAAAATCTGCTTCAATTCTAGTGTCGTCAACCAGTTTATAATTGTGCGAGCTTCCACTGCAAGTTCTTCATCTCAGTTGTATCATTGTGGGGACGGGTCTTGGGATTTATTTGCCGTGCCTTGATATGAGCCAGTGGGACAGCCGTTGGATTCGTATAAGATGTAGCCTCCAGCTTGCCTACCTTTGGTCCAGATACCATAACTTAAGGTTGTAGCAGCTGCTCATCATCCGGCTAAATGAGCTCCTCCAGAGTTTTGGGTACGGCAGTCTAAAAGTTGTAGGTGAGTGCTCCTTTGGCGTCTTGTATAACTTAGCCATCAAAAATCCGTTTGTAGGTGCGTTCTTGGTAGAGTGCTGGCTCGTCTTCTCTGCTGCAGCTGCCTTTCAATAAGTGCTAACTGTACAGATGGTCCTTGTGATGATTTGGTCCTTCATGATTGGTGTTGGAATTTTTGCGCATAGTTCTGTGATGAGAGTTAGTAGCATTGTAAATGTGCAGTTTGCATTGTAAAGATGATTTGCGGCATATTTTTTATGTAGTGCTGAGTTTGCTGTTAATGGTGGTCTGTGTTGTTGGTTTACTGGCAGGACTACTCCATCGTCTTGTTTTGTTTATATGCGCAGTGTTTGTAGAGTTATTTGGAAAAAATGAATGAAAATGATAATGATAATGATAATGATAATGATAATGATAATGATAATGATAATGATAATGATAATGATAATGATAATGATAATGATAATGATAATGATAATGATAATGATAACTAGTTTGTGACGAGAATCAAGGCAGTACGGTTCTGCTGCTGCTCGATTAAGACAAAAGACGAAAGTTAAAGACGAAGACGAAAACTCTTAACTAAAGACTAAACGTGAAATTCATAAAATTAAAGAGCACTTATCATTTCATTGTACTCATTACACTAAACTTACACTATATTACATTGAAATTACAAATAAACATCACATTAACTTAACTTCATGGGATTTATTAAGTTAACTATTAACCAAATCCCACAAATATGGGGTCTCAACCTAAGAAAGGCGTAATGAAGTGAAAAGTCAAAGAAAAGTAACAATTTGAGTGAGTTAAAGTGAAAATTCAAAGAAAATTTGCGGAGACGCCTGCAAAAAATTACGACGCAAAAGAAAAAAATCAGACACATACACTCAAACCAACGACGAAACTGCGCATAAAGTGAACGTGTGTGTGTGATGCAAAAAAAAAAAGGCTTGGCGCCTTAAACGACTTCGAGAACCTTCGAGAAGGGTTGATTAAAGAGAAGAGACAGAATATTGCGCTCTTGCACAAGTTTGTGTATGAAAACTACGGCGATAGAGACAATCGCAAACGATTACGTGTGTTTGAACGTTTTACATATGACGTAGAGGAGGAACCATACTGGAAAAAAATTTCTTATGTAGCATACAACCTGTCAAACAACGATTTTGCTGTAATTTGCAACATTTTAGGACTAAAACATTATAAAAGTGATCTTACTGCACACATATTTCGCAATTTACAAGCCGCAAATTGGTTATTAGATGCTTGTCAAGAAGAGAAGAAGATGAACAAGAGAGTGATGAAGAAGACAATAAGTGTGTGGGTGGTGAGAATAAAGAAGTCAACGAAGAAAATACGAGTTAAATCGGAGAGAGTGATGTTGCGTCGGTTGGTAGCAGAGCGAGCGGTTTTAGAACAGCTGCCATAAATGAAATTCGTAAAGAAAATCAGGCGCGCGCGCATTCTACAGTCGTGGCCAGAAATGTTGATACAACCGTGAACAAAAACGTAGGTGCGGCCACAGCGAGCATTCTACATTCGTGGCCAGAAATATTGATACAACCGTGAACAAAAACGTAGGTGCGGCCACCCGAGGTTCGCATTAAACTATCGCGATATTGAAGATTCGTTGCGGTTGTTTAGTGGAGATGATTCCTTGCCTATTGAAGTATGGGTAAATGACTTTGAAGACATGGCTGCTATAATGTATTGGGACGATTTGCAAAAATTTATTTTCGCCAAAAGAGCATTAAAGGGTTTGGCCAAAATGTACATTATAAGTGAACGAGGTATTAAAAGCTGGCAAATGATAAAAGAGTCGCTAATCAATGAGTTTAAAACAGAAATAAATAGTGCACAACTACACAAAGAAATGTCCGAGGGAAAATTAAAGAAAGGTGAAAGTGTTCAAGAATACCTGTTGAAAATGAAAGAAATGGCATCGCGTGGTAACATAGAGAACAATGCGTTAATCCAATATGTTATTGATGGGATTAACGCATTGTTCTCTATGTTACCACGCGATCCATCTTCAACAGGTATTCTTGAACACTTTCACCTTTCTTTAATTTTCCCTCGGACATTTCTTTGTGTAGTTGTGCACTATTTATTTCTGTTTTAAACTCATTGATTAGCGACTCTTTTATCATTTGCCAGCTTTTAATACCTCGTTCACTTATAATGTACATTTTGGCCAAACCCTTTAATGCTCTTTTGGCGAAAATAAATTTTTGCAAATCGTCCCAATACATTATAGCAGCCATGTCTTCAAAGTCATTTACCCATACTTCAATAGGCAAGGAATCATCTCCACTAAACAACCGCAACGAATCTTCAATATCGCGATAGTTTAATGCGAACCTCGGGTGGCCGCACCTACGTTTTTGTTCACGGTTGTATCAATATTTCTGGCCACGAATGTAGAATGCTCGCTGTGGCCGCACCTACGTTTTTGTTCACGGTTGTATCAACATTTCTGGCCACGACTGTAGAATGCGCGCGCGCCTGATTTTCTTTACGAATTTCATTTATGGCAGCTGTTCTAAAACCGCTCGCTCTGCTACCAACCGACGCAACATCACTCTCTCCGATTTAACTCGTATTTTCTTCGTTGACTTCTTTATTCTCACCACCCACACACTTATTGTCTTCTTCATCACTCTCTTGTTCATCTTCTTCTCTTCTTGACAAGCATCTAATAACCAATTTGCGGCTTGTAATTGCAAAATATGTGTGCAGTAAGATCACTTTTATCATGTTTTAGTCCTAAAATGTTGCAAATTACAGCAAAATCGTTGTTTGACAGGTTGTATGCTACATAAGAAATTTTTTTCCAGTATGGTTCCTCCTCTACGTCATATGTAAAACGTTCAAACACACGTAATCGTTTGCGATTGTCTCTATCGCCGTAGTTTTCATACACAAACTTGTGCAAGAGCGCAATATTCTGTCTCTTCTCTTTAATCAACCCTTCTCGAAGGTTCTCGAAGTCGTTTAAGGCGCCAAGCCTTTTTTTTTTTGCATCACACACACACGTTCACTTTATGCGCAGTTTCGTCGTTGGGTTGAGTGTATGTGTCTGATTTTTTCTTTTGCGTCGTAATTTTTTGCAGGCGACTCCGTTTTTTCTTTGAATTTTTTTTTTTTTTTTTTTTTTTTGTTACTTTTCTTTGACTTTTCACTTCATTACGCCTTTCTTAGGTTGAGACCCCATATTTGTGGGATTTGGTTAATAGTTAACTTAATAAATCCCATGAAGTTAAGTTAATGTGATGTTTATTTGTAATTTCAATGTAATATAGTGTAAGTTTAGTGTAATGAGTACAATGAAATGATAAGTGCTCTTTAATTTTATGAATTTCACGTTTAGTCTTTTTAGTTAAGAGTTTTCGTCTTCGTCTTTAACTTTCGTCTTTTGTCTTAATCGAGCAGCAGCAGAACCGTACTGCCTTGATTCTCGTCACAAACTAGTTATCATTATCATTATCATTATCATTATCATTATCATTATCATTATCATTATCATTATCATTATCATTATCATTATCATTATCATTATCATTATCATTATCATTATCATTTTCATTCATTTTTTCCAAATAACTCTACAAACACTGCGCATATAAACAAAACAAGACGATGGAGTAGTCCTGCCAGTAAACCAACAACACAGACCACCATTAACAGCAAACTCAGCACTACATAAAAAATATGCCGCAAATCATCTTTACAATGCAAACTGCACATTTACAATGCTACTAACTCTCATCACAGAACTATGCGCAAAAATTCCAACACCAATCATGAAGGACCAAATCATCACAAGGACCATCTGTACAGTTAGCACTTATTGAAAGGCAGCTGCAGCAGAGAAGACGAGCCAGCACTCTACCAAGAACGCACCTACAAACGGATTTTTGATGGCTAAGTTATACAAGACGCCAAAGGAGCACTCACCTACAACTTTTAGACTGCCGTACCCAAAACTCTGGAGGAGCTCATTTAGCCGGATGATGAGCAGCTGCTACAACCTTAAGTTATGGTATCTGGACCAAAGGTAGGCAAGCTGGAGGCTACATCTTATACGAATCCAACGGCTGTCCCACTGGCTCATATCAAGGCACGGCAAATAAATCCCAAGACCCGTCCCCACAATGATACAACTGAGATGAAGAACTTGCAGTGGAAGCTCGCACAATTATAAACTGGTTGACGACACTAGAATTGAAGCAGATTTTTGTTAATTTTTGGTTTTAACCTCTAGTAGTTGAGAATGACACTACAGTATAAGCACACTTAAAATCAAAACACTAGGCGCAATTTAATTCATGTAAATACACACAGTATATCACTGAATAAAACGTCAATCCCTTTTTGTTGCTAGTTCAAGTAAAAAGGGAAACGGCACTCATTATGCTCAACAGCTTCAACACATACACACTAAAAATCTCATTGTAATGCACTTGCATTTAGCCTTGCCCAATCGTATAACGAAACTTGCTTCAAACTGGTCATTGGAACATTGGGGATTGGTTAAGCGCTTGCCGGCGAAGGTTTCTAAGTTGACGTAACAGTGGAGAATTGGACCGAAATTGGCGAAAAATTATACCGAAAATCCGATTACGATGAAATTGTACGGAATGTTTGGACATTTGCAAGCGAAAATTTCCAAATTCCAAAAATCCGCGAAATCTCCAAATTCTTCATATGAATATTTATAAAAGCGATCAAAATCCAGCCGTGGATAAATGGACGATGCAGATTGAACGGCTGAATTTTTATATTTTTCATTGAGCTTATATTATTATCTGGGCTGCACCCTATCCTTTTTTTTTTTTTGGATCTCCGGAATGCTGGTTCGAACCGAATTTCGCCAATGGTTAGGGTTCGAAAATTTCAGGTTCGCGGATTTGGAAGAAGGTTTTGGTTCGAACTTGGTTCAGTCAACGCTGGATACAATATTAATATAAAACAAAGCAATAAATTGTTTTTTTTTTTGTTTTTGTTTTAGATACTAAGCAATACTAAATTTTAGAAGTCAATTTTATCCTAAACTATTTAAATCAAATAGGAATCGGGTTGTTTTTGGGTCCAAAACAGTTTGTGGAATACATTGATATATTGATTTCTAGAAATTTAAGTTACTAAAAAGTGAAATACCGTTTTGTAGGTTTTGTAGGAAAACATTTCGCATGTGAATCATTGAAAAAGCTTTGGAGTCAAGGGTTACCATAGATGGAGATATTGTAAGTAACTCAGAATGCTATTCGAGGACTTTTAAAATTTACTTTGCTGCCTAATAACAGATAGAATCGCTAGACAGAAGGTCAAATTTTGTGATGTCCACCATTTTTGTCGAACCAAACTGATATTTTAGGTTCGGAACAGGTTTGGGTTCAGCTTTACATTCTAAAGAGGTTCGGTTCAAGGTTCGGTTCACAGTAAAATAAAATTCGGACTTCCGGGTTCGAACCGGTTCGGTTCGCAGGATTACAGTTAAATCTTTAATTTTTTCACAATGCAAAGGACCCGGGCGACGCCGGGTATTAAGCTAGTACAAAATAAAACCTTCTAATAATTACAAAAAATAACCACAAAATAAACTAAAA
>JAWNNM010001818.1:0-10394 GCA_035044965.1 Lordiphosa andalusiaca
CTCTTCTTTCTGGTATTTTCTTTGTTTGTTTATTTGATGTCTATCGCTGGCCTATATGCCCTCCACAAGGCTACCTCTTTGACAGAGTGGTTTAACCCTTGCTCCTTTTTGACTTGCGTTTTAGCTTGCACTTTATGTAGTGCTGACGCCCACTTGTTTTTGGTACATAATTTTTCTTGGTTAGACAACCGGTGCCTGGATTGGTCTCCTTTTGGTCCTCCTTTTCGCAGTCCAGCAACCTGGTAGCGGTTGTGGCGACTATTTGATTTATGTTAATTTTTATGTGGCGAACTTGGTGTTGTATTTTTTGTTGAATTGTGAAACGTTTTCGGTTTTAGTTTTTGAGTATTTTGCTTGCACTTGGTAATGACCCATTTAACTTGTCTCTTTTGTAATAACTTGTTACTTTAATTAAACATTAATTATTTGTTTCACTTTTTGCTTAAAGTTCAAGAACTTAACGATCGCTTAACATGTAATAACTTGTTTAAGCGATCGTTTCAAAACATATTCTATTTCTTTATCTAATCATTTTCCAAAAGTTATAATTAAGTCGCGCAAGGCAGAGCTCACATGATGCCATAAAAGGCTTTTGCATATCGAGCGAGTGGCTGACACATACATTTGTATATAAGCCGAAAGCTGCTGAGTAAGCGTCTAGGCGAAGCCCCAAGTGGTCGATCATATTTCCCTATGCGAAACAAAGAATGCATTTAAGTGAGCATTGGTATTTGAATGTTTACTTATGAAACAGAGTGTCACTTAGTATACTCATATATATGCAGCTATGATTATATATTATAAGATAGTACGAGTACGCTCTATAAATCTTAGTCGCAGAACATTAAACGCATTGAAATCAAGCCAGTTAAATTCATTTAAAAACACCTCCGCCATTTTCTTTGGTTAAACGCCCGCCAAATTAATTAATTGTTGAATAGTATCTACTAATAAATAGTATCTCCACAAAACACTGGTAATTTGGCATGCAGCATTTTTTGGGAATTTTCCGACCTTAACTTTAAACTTTTTCTGAACCTTTTTCGGTTATTCCAGGTGGAATTTTCCAAAACTCCGTCTTAGCACGCACTTTCGCCACATAAGGAAACTCGTGTCCAAATTTCAGCCTTCTCCCTCTTACCGTGTCCAAATTTCAGCTTTCTCCCTCTTACCGTTTAGGCTGTGCGATAATTGCCAATCAGTCAGTCAGGACTCACTCTTATATATAAAGAGAGAAGAGACTAGCATATAACCCGACGCGCTTCGCCGCTATCATAATAATCAGTATGGACTTGTTAGTAATAAATTTCACAATACACACAAATAACCCATAGCGCTTCGGCGCTGTCATAATCAGTATAGGCAGAATAAATATCAAAATAGCCCTAATTATCTTATTCCCGCTTCAGTTTGGAGGCATTATCGTTACAAACCGAGTTTCAAGTCAATCGGATGAACAATAGTTATATTCTGTACCATAGGTACTCAGAGAAAAATAAGTTTAGTGCAAAAATATATAACAGCCAGACCCCATTAAGCATTTTCTTGATCAGAATCAACAGCCGAGTCGAAATATCCATGCACAGTCCGCACAGATCTCAGAGATGTTAAGAGTTAGAGATTTAACGTGTTTGGGAAAAATGCTTCTATTAGGGTATCGGTATCACTTTCGATTTCGCTATCGTAATCGTTGTCGTTATCGTATAAAAAATATAGCAATACACACAATATAGCCGTTGACATGTTTTTTTTTTTTATTATGCTTGGTTGGTATTTATTGGATCTTCTCTTAAAGAGACTAACAATAATTTTTCAAATCTTAATCTAGAAACTATATTAAAAAACTATTCCCTATTGAAGGTAGTTTGTGTTCTACGGCCCTTCAAGTCAGTCGCTGGGTTGGTAGGTCGTTTCTTCGCAGGCGAGAATGCGTTGCCAGCATGGTGAGAGATTTTGCAAGTTGGTTTGGGTGGGCAAGAAGCTTCTCAGAATATTTGCGCTTAAGTTCCTCTATTTCAGTTTCAACCAGTGGGATGCTGAGTTCTTTGTGGATACAATCATTGCGAATGTACCATGGCGTACCATCCAGTGATGGTTCTAAGGATTCTCGACTATGATCTTTGGAGGATAGGTCCAGACAGGCTTTATGATGCTCTTGTACAATAAGACTTTATATTCGAGCTTTAGTGGGGAACGGGAGTTAGTTAGCCAGTGAAGGCTGTTGGTGGTTGGCTTGTTCTACAAAAAGTATAAATTTGAAGTGCTGTGCAAGTTCGGATGCATTTGCCTGGATAGGTTTTTGCGAAAGACGCCCATTTAGCTTCCTGACCAAGGTCCAAAAATCCATGCTGTTGTTGACCCGGGCGATTTCCAGTTCCATATGTTAGTAGTAAAGCTGCTGTTTAAGGTTGCACATAGATTTATAAGCGTAGTTGGCCGAGTGGTATTCTGCCTTATATCGGGGGGTGTTTTCAGTCCTTGCGATTTTCAGTAGTTAGAATGAATTTTTTCGAGCAATAGTGCACTCAGTGTCAAACCAGGTCAGCGAGGGAGCTATGTTTTGGGGTATAAAGGCTGCAACTCTGCGAATTCAATCGCTAATGCACTCTACGCCTAGTTCTCCATTTGTTAATTGGCAGTTTGCAAGCTGTCCGTTTAGGTTGGATACATAAGTACGACCACAACTGTCACGCCATTTTAATTTAGGGAGTAGGTTGCTTTCAGCAGGCTGCAAAGTAAGTCCCTCTATTTAAATTTCATAACGGCATGTGGTCTGAGAAAATTTCGGCTTTTATAATGCATCAGTCGATAACTGAGCATAGTTGTCCCCTGATAAAGGTGAATTCGCCTTCTGGATCGCTATAAGACCTACCATTTAGCAGCAGTAAGTTGAGTACTTCACACATTTCAATCAGTTTCTGGCCTTGACTGTTGACCGTTTTGTCTCTAGACATAAGAGATGAGCCAGCAAATCATGCGGCTGTGTCTGCGTCTTCCGTAAATCCTTGTAGGGTACCAACTGGAGCATTGCAGTCTCCAGCAATTAAAATGTTTTCTTGGTCAATTTCCAAGCAAAGGTCGAACAGGTTTTAAAAATCATTTTTCCAATTATTGCAATTTAGGTATACAAGTAGTATGTAGTAACTAGCATTGGTAATTTAGCAGTTTAAAAAGCAGTTTCTTTTTTTACTCCGTAAAGATGGCCACCACTGGCGCGACCTCTGTTGGCCCAACGGCACGCAGGGATCCAATGCTTTTTGAAATCCATGAAATAGTTTTCATATTCTTCAAAGCGGGTTTCGATGAAGTTTCTAAGAGCAGTAAATTTTTGAACTTGTTTAAGTTATCAAAAATGAATTAAATAGGAGTTTGTTACGTAATCCGGCGATATTGTATGATACAATCTTAAGTCTATGAGTGGGTAGGTTATGGCTGATGGATTTGTTTAGTTTTTTTGGGTTTTATTATACTCTGTACCGTAGGTACACAGAGTATTATAAGTTTGTGCAAAAGTATGTAACATCAAGAAGGAAGCATCTCCGACCCTATAAAGTATATATATTCTTGATCAGCATCAACAGCCGAGTCATGTCCGTCATGTCCGTCATGTCCAGCATGTCCGTCATGTCCGTCATGTCCGTCTGTCCGTCTGTCCGACTATCTGTCCGTATGAACGCACAGATCTCAGAGATGGTAAGAGATAAAGGTTTGACATGTATGTGACATATGCTTCTTATGTCTGAAGGCAGATCAAGATTATTTTCAATTTTTATAGGTGGGCTGTTCCTTCTGGATATATTTAGTAATAAGGATTACTTATCGATTAGCCAAAGGAATGGTGAAAAATGGATGAACAGTTTTCGAGTTATGATCAAAAGACTGTTCGCTGCTGCAGCGCAGTAGCAGCGCTGCTGTCAGCTGCTACTGCAGCATCAAAAGAGTATGCTATAGTCGGGCTTGACCGACTTTCTTTCTTGTTAAGATTTTTTGCTAACTCCGCGTAGTTCGTATTTATGTGGAAGTTTACCCCATATAATGTGTTGAAGGCTTCCTCTGCACGCTGATATCCGTCCATGAGTTGACCTTGCAAGTTCCAGTAAAACCGTATGTTCTCAATAAGCAGCGTGCCCTTCGCATATCTAGCATCATCCTTTTTTGTATTTGCCTTTTGTTGTTCAAGACTTGAGGACTTGAGTGCATAAGGTTTTTACAGAATCGTGGGGATAGTACTTTCTTTATTTCTTTATTGACTGGACATCCTTGCGCTACTAGTACATTTTACTTATAATTTAAAGCGCTAGTCACAAAAGTTAATAAATTTAGTAAGGAAGCATTTATAATCACTACTTAAATTATATCTTAAGTCTAAACATTTTTACATACATAACAACTTAGTTAGACATATATAGTTAACATTAATAGTTAGCAAGAAATATTTTATTTATTTATTTATTTAGTTTCAACTGTTTGTGGTTCCTAGGTGTGACTGTAATTTAATTCTAAATTGAGTGTCGTTTCTTATAGTCTTAATGACATGCGGTAGTCGGTTCCAACAGCGAACAGAATATTTGAAAAAATGTTTTTCTGACAGTGAAAGTCTGATCTCTTGACATACAATATAATTTGATCTTCTTGACACACTTAAATTGGGTTTCTGGAACAGGTATAGAGGTTCATTCGTCCAAACTATTTTATGTAAAAAAAAACTAGACTTCTTCCGTCCATCTAAGACTGCAGGGGTAAGTTAAATATATATATTGACACATCGGATATTCTGTCCGTTCGTTTCCTGTTGTACATATATCGTGCTATATTCTTAAATGCTACTTGAAGCTTTCTTTGACTTTCTTAGTCGCAGTTCTTAAAGACTTCAACTTCATAAAAAAGGACAGAAGTCAGCAAGGTCTTGGAAATGAGCAACCGAGTTCTAAGCGGGAGAAAGTTTTACATCTTGCCTGTTGCTCTAACAATATGGTCTTTCCATGTAAGGGTTGAATTAAATGTAAACCCCAAATTGCCAAACATATTCTATTGGTGTACTATTAATTGTTAAATGTGGCAAGTTGTCAGTCTTTACATTCTTGTTGCCGATAACCAAACATTTTGTTTTGCTTGGGTTCTGCGCTTCTTACTGAAATTCTCAATCTGCAGCAGCCTTCGAGGTTCATCCTCCTTTTGCTTTCGCATTTTTTTTTTTTTTATGCTTGGTTTGTATTTATTTGATCTTCTTTTAAAGAGACTAACAATAATTTTCCAAATCTTAATCTAGAAACTATTTTAAAAAACTATCCCCTATTGGAGGTAGTTTGTGTTCTACGGACCTTCAAGTCAGTCGCTGCATTGCCAGCATGGTGAGAGATTTTGCAAGTTGGTTTGGGTGGGCAAGAAGCTTCTCAGAATATTTGCGCTTAAGTTCCTCTATTTCAGTTTCAACCAGTGGGATGCTGAGGTCGTTGTGGATACAATCATTGCGAATGTACCATGGCGCTCCAGTGATGGTTCTAAGGATTCTCGACTGTGATCTATGGAGGATGTCCACGCTGCTCGCAAAAGCATTTCCCCATAGCTGCGAGCCATAGGTCCAGACAGGCTTTATGATGCTCTTGTACAGTAAGACTTTATATTCGAGCTTTAATGGGGAACGGGAGTTAATTAGCCAGTGTTTTCGAGTCTATGTGTTTGCGCCATGTGAGCCTTCTATCGAGGTGTACACCTAGGTATACAACATCGTTTGATTGCGGGATCAAAGTCGTGTTTAGTGATAGCTGGGGACAGGTGCTTCTGTTGAGTGTGAACGTCACGTGCTTACACTTTTGCTCGTTGCTTTTAATACGATAGTTGGCCAGCCACTCTTCCAAGTCGGTAAGATGTCTTGCCAAAAGTCTTGTTGCGGTAATTGGACATCGAGATCTGCGAGAGTCTGTTGAAATCACTTAATATCCTTAGAACCCGAGTTTCAAGTCAATCAATTGAAATATCCAATATTCCCCATACAAACTTTTTCTATTCTCTTACTGGGAATTTTCCGAACCTACTGTTCAATTTTCCACATCGGAAAATGGCATCTCATTTTATTTCTATTGAAAATGCATCAGGCAACGCACTTCCAGCCCGCCCATCTGGCCACCATGCAACCTATCGATGTCAGTTGTCCGTCTGACGCCGCTAAGAAAAGATGTCTGCCGTGCACATTAAACTGTGTATTACTATTCACATTAAACTCTGTAATGCTAGGTTCTCACCGCCGTGATTTTGTCATCGACGTCACGATTTATCGAAATGAGACGATAAGGTGATCGCATTGGCAACATTCTTGCATTCTTGTGTTCTTGCATCCATTGAACAGCTGACTGGGATTTGTTGTCATTGTGAAAAGATAAGCTGGTGCAAATAAAACGGGTTGAGCTGATGGGTTGCTGTCTACCTATTCAAGAATGTGGGACAGCTTTGTCTTACTGTTTCTTTAATGATACATTTTAGCATTTAATAATAAAATATATTTGGTTTTGATATGAAATGAGAAACAATCTGGAAATGAAAAAGTGAATTTTTCTAAGCAAAATCTGTAAACAAGAAGGGCAACTTTCAGGCGATTTTCTTTTTTTTCCCGCTTAAAGTTTTACATCTGTTTATTGTTTTTGTTAGTGCTGGCAGTTGTAACGATACTCGTACGATAGGCAAAATTATCGATACCCGTTAAGTCACTACTCGAAAAGTCAGGGATGCAACCGCATCCAAAATGGATGCAACTTGTTTGCTACCACTAGCCGCTATGATTTTTGTACGGCGGGAAAGTTTCATCCTACTCAAGAATGCAGGAATGCAAGAATGTGCTGCAGTGAGAACCGGGCGTAACTTAACTAAATCCCCAACAGGTTATGGGCCCAGCACGGTTCCATTGCGCAAGTGAATAAGTGAATCCGTTAAGTTAAGCGTCAAAAGCAACAACAAAGATAATTTGATATTCCATTGTTGCTAATTCTTTCTCCAGACATTTACACATAATTGACGTACAAATTTTAAACAAACTTACAGAATCTCTTTATTGTTCAAAAATCTTACTAATTTTTAATTTCATTTTCTTAGCAAGCAGTTACATTTCAAAAACTATCTATATTCCCACAACGATATCATTTCAGATCGTCTTTATTAAGTCAGTGTTTCTGTGCAAGGAAGATTTTACATAATTTTTCAAACCACAGCCACACCATCATATGCCCCACACGCCATGATCAAAACTTATGATTTGCACTTGTGCTTGCACTATGATGCATGCGCCAATTTCATATCTTTTTTCCTCAAATAACATTACTGCCTTTTGTAGTAATAAATAGCATATAAGACCCACTGTGCAGAAGTGGTTACAGAACTAACGCCTCAAAAACTAAAATAAATTAAAATTAAATGAACAATTTCCGTTACCTATAATGAAGGAATCAGTGAATTTGTGCGATCTCAAATTGCCCGATATCAAAATGTGGTGTGAAAAAGTTGGTCTGCCGACAAAAGGCAAAAAACAGCTTTAATGGCGCAGCTAGAAGCCTCATTACCATCCCCAATAGTTCCAAATCTACATTTGGATTGTGCTCAAGAACCTAGCGACAACAACAACGACGCCTCATGAAGAGGCTCAAGCAGCCGCCAGCAACAACAACAACCAAGCCGACGAGTTTACCGCCGAAGCCAACGATTTTGAAGTTGCCAATGCTGAGTACAACGACGAAAGTGGCAACGCTGAAGGAGGAAACGGGCAACCGAGCATAATACAAAGCTCAGTAACTGGTCACACTGTCAACAGCAATGTAATCAGCAATCAAAAACAAAAATAATTAGTCGAACGGTTGATGGCAAATTCGCTTTGCGGAAACGCTGGGATCAAAAACATCTCAGGTCGATCTCAACATTGCAAAAGACTTTTTACCAGACTTCAACGGCGAAAGCGACATCAATGAGTGGTGGATGTTGGCCAAGAATATTCCAGATGTGTTTAAAGTGAAAGATGCCGTCACGCGCCCATTAATCTGTGCACGCCTCAAGGGACATAGATGAAGCGGCAGCCAGCCACAACAACAACGACGCTGACGAGATCCATGGTGAAATAGATGAAGCGGCAGCCAGCCACAACAACAACGACGCCGTCGAGATTCCCGCCGACGCCAACAATTTTGGAGTTGCCAGTGCTGAGTTCAACGACGAAAGCGCCAACGCCGAGCACAACGGCGAAAGTGGCAACGCTGAAGGAGGCAACGCTCAACCGAGCATTATACCAAATTCAGTGACTGGTCACACTACCAACAGCAATGTAAACAACAACCCAAATCAAGATCGCGGGCAAAAACATCTGAAGTCGATCTCAACATTGCAAGACTTTTTGCCAGCCTTTAATGGCGAAAGCGACATCAATGAGTGGCTGCGAGATGGGAAAGAATATTCGAGAGGTGTTTGAGGTGAATGATGACGTCATGCGCCCACTAATCTGCGCGCGCCTTAAGGGAAAGGCAAAAATGTGGCTCTTGTCCCGTCCAGCACTCTTTTCTGGAAGCATCGATACCATCTTGATGCAGCTGAAGATCATTTTTGGCCAAAAAGAAAACATTTTAGAAGTGCGTCGCAGATTTGAGAACCGCAAGTGGCTACAAGACGGGAAGTTTGCGGTATATTATTTCGACAAAATAACTCTGGCATTTGACTTAAATATCGGCTCAGACGAACTGGTCCAGTATCTCATAGACGGCTGGCGAGGCATTCAACTGAAGAACCAAGCAAAATTGCATCGATTCTCCGCACCCCACGAGATTCTTGATGCCTTCCAAGACATCGAACGACCTAAGGCTCTGATCGTTACATCACAGAAACGAAAGATGGTGACCAAAAAAGCGTGGACCCCGGAACAGAGGGCCATAAAATGCTTCTACTGCAACAGTATGGGTCACCTGGCGGCACCAAATCGCGCTGAGGGAACCTGCTACGCCTGCGGCAAGCTGGGACATCTGGCTAGAGAGTTCTCACTTTACCAAAAGGACCACCAGTGTAATGACTATGTAAAATTTTTTAATATATCTTTTCTGGCGATTCTAATAAGACAATTTTCATAGAGTGCCTCCTAGATTCGGGAAGTCCTATTTCTTTCCTTTTCTTTGTTCAAAAAGGAATAAAGATACTCAATGAACATTCAAGCAAAAGTTTTTTTGGAATTAATGCAAGCAAATTAAATGTAATTGTAAAAACAATTTGTGTTGAAACTCTCGTCGTCAACGACGAATCTACAAAGCCCCCAACTTTATTAGGTCGAGATTTTCTTAGCTTAAGCAACATAAAATTAATCTCAATTGATGAAGTTGAAAACTGCGATGAGCCAAAGGATTTTTATTTAAATGACAGATCGGAAAATACAAAGAACAATGTAAAGAACAATGTAAAGAACAATGTAAAGAACAATGTAATGAACAATGTAGAGACCAAGGTAAAGAACAATGTAGAGAACAATGTAGAGAACAAGGTAAAGAACAATGTAGAGTTATGTGCTGTCCTCACTACAACTGCATTTAGCATTTACGCATTTTGGGCAAAATGTACATTTTTCCCCATACGAATGTAGTAGGCCACTTGAGATGGCAGAAAAGTACATTTTGGGAAAACGTAATCGCATTACTCGCTATCTATTCGATTGTTCGATAGTTTTTATTCGATAGTCGACTATTTTTGGTCGACAAACATGGTGCTCATCACTATTAATAAAACAAGAAAGAAAGTCGGTCAAGCCCGACTATAACATACTCTGTACCAATGAAATTATACGCTCAGCATAAATTTTGATGTTGCAGTAGCAGCTGAAAGCCACGCTGCTTCTGCGCTGCTGCAGCGAACAGTCTTTTGATCATAACTCGAAAACCGTTCATCCGATCTTCGCCATTTCTTTGGCTGATCGATAAGTTATCCTTATTACTAAATATATCTAAAAGGAGATATGACGTTTTTTCTTAATTGCGGGGGCGGGAGGGGGCGTGGCCAAAATTGAAAATAAACTTGATCTGCCTGCAGACATAAGAAGCATATCTCTCAGATCTGTGCGTTCATACGGACAGATAGACGGACAGACGGACATGACTGACATGACTCGGCTGTTGATGCTGAACAAGAATATATATACTTTATGGGGTCGGAGATGCTTCCTTCTTGATGTTACATAGTTTTGCACAAACTTATAATACTCTGTGTACCTTTGGTACAGAGTATAATCAGTTGTCGAATTTCATTGAACTATTGTGTAAAATTTATTCACGGCGCCCGAGCTCGGCCGAGCAGGGACAAGTTTAACAAGTGACAAATAATTACACAAATACAAAGAAGCAGTGAAAACAATTACAATTATTAAATAAAAGATGCTTCAACAC
>JAWNNM010001829.1:600000-778744 GCA_035044965.1 Lordiphosa andalusiaca
GCTATACCATATAGTTGTCCGACTTTAATAAAACTTGGTAGAATCATAAAAAAACATAGAGAATCTATGATTACAAAGTTTGGAGACGTTTCCGTTGAAAAGAAAAAAGTTTTTCTCACTAAAACTAGTTTCCCGACCGATTATTCCTATGGGAGCTATGAGATATAGTCTGACATATTAGTAGTGTGCAGCAAAAATCAGACTCTGTGCAAAATTTCAGCTCGATAGCTTTAAAACTGAGAGACTAGTTCGCGTAGAAACAGACAGACGGACAGACGGACGGACGAACGGACGGACAAAGCTCAATCGACTCAGCTCGTCACCCTGATTAAGAATATATATATGGTTTATGGGGTCGGAAATGAATATTTCTTTCAAAATTATAATACCCTTTGCAAGGGTATAAAAAGTATCCTTCTAAACTCTGAGACGCATACACATGCTCGAAGCAGGGATCGGCAAAGCGAGCAGAGCTGTTTATTCTTGCTGCGTCGGCAGCTGGCGAGCCTTAAAATCAACTTAATTAAAAGAAGCGGCTGCATATTTGTACAAAAATGTGCTCAGTTGCCAGTGGCAACTTTTCTGCTCACATGGCCGAACCACCGAAAGCCATCAATTCCATTGACAGCCCAACAGCTTGCTGTTGATTCAATATTCTAGCTCTTTCAGTCCATTACATTGCCTTTGCTTTCTGTGACAACATTTATAATTCCCAGATTTCCAGCCCCGAGGTTCCCCAATTTCCACATAAGGTCCCTCCCGCTTGTCTTTAAAACGTTTTAATGTAATCAAATTATTTTTTTTTTTTTTGATTACATTTTTATTTTAAATCTCTTTGCGATTCTCCGCCTCCACATCGCGGGTACACACATATGTTTGCACGAGTATATTTGCCCATTCTCACTTAAAATAAAGACAACATTTTCACCTGCCTTTACCCCCCCCCCCCGCACGGCCCGCCCACCGTGCTCCCACCGTGCTCCCCCTTGGGCCCAATGTGTGCGTGCTGTTAACAGTAGAAAAAATGGGCTTTTGACACGAGAGCGTCCATTGTAAACGATACTAAATTGGTTTGTTTCCCTGCTCCCTCCCCCCCCTGCTCCCCCCTTCACCATCATTATTACACGCTTCTGTACTTAATACGCATTTATGTATGTCTATTCTATAGAACCTGGTACAATAAATATGTGTACGTATGCCCTTTGCACTCCGCTAGACACCGGTGAAGGAATATCCGAAGTAAAATGGAATCAATTGGATTTAATAAAAAGAAAGAATCAACAAATTATTTTTATACATTTTTTTAAACATATTTTTTCTCTCAAATTGTTGGTTGTTAGTGGAAATTTCACAAGAACTCCTTCAACAACCATCAATCGCTCGACGGCGACGTTCTAACACCTGAGCCACATTTGTGGAGTGTCTAAGGCTTAAACTGACATTACAAACGTTCAGGAAAAGTGACCTTATATTTAGTTGATGTTGCCACTTCAATTTACTAGATTTTGAGGACCCTAAATCGCACGTATTGAGAATGGCGGACTAAGTTAAGAATCCATGCCTTAAGTGTTTTATAACTGCAAGACCTGAGCTCTAATCCCAATTTGGGTAAGGTAAGGTTCAAAATAAAAGTTCTTACACAAAAAAAGAAAACCAGATATGCGAGATTAAATCAATTCCAAACGAAATCAGAAGAAGGATTGCCTTGATCTCGTATGCTTGATATTTCAAGGTAAAATCAATTTTTTTCAGCTTTATTTTATTTCCCCATTTGTATACTCTGTACCATGGGTACACACACAGTATCAAAAGTTTGTGCAAAAGTAAGTAACAGCCAGAAGGAAACATTTCCGACCCCATAAAGTATATATATATTCTTGATCAGCAGCAACAGTCGAATCGATATCGCCAAATCTCAGAGATGGTAAGAGCTACAGGTTTGGCGTGTATGGGACAAATACTTCTTAGACATGCAGGCAGATTAAGTGTATTTTCATTTTTGGCCACGCCCCCAACCGCCCACGCAATTTGTAAAAACTCTCGTATCTCCCCCACTTTTAAAGATACATGGTTCGTACCTTCTAGGCATATTTGGTAATCAGGAATATTTATCAATGCGTCATGGGAATGATGAAGATCGCTTGAACGGTTGTCGAGTTATGATCAAAAGACTGTTCGCTGCTGCAGTGCTGCTTTCAACTGCTACTGCAGCATCGGAATTTCATGCGTACAAAGTATGTTATAGACGGGCTAGACCGACTTTTTTTTCTAGTTTTCCCACAATCTTGCCAGCATTTCGAAAGCAGTTCGAGAAGGTCCTTAGGTAACTTCGCCACGAAAGCACCTTGTCAAAGTGTTGAATAACATCATTTTTTATGTACAAGTGCACTGATTCGTTGTAAATCAGGCTCGAATGGTCGGCCTAAGCAATCCCTTTCACCTAACTTGGTAGCTTCCAATCGGAACTTGGATCTTCTCCTACAACACATCCACTTGTGCCTATCAATCATAGTTTCACACAGTCTAATTGAATCCGCCGAACAGCTCTGATACGGATATGGATATCCTTGCATCCGGCGGCAGTTGGGGACGTCCTTCTGCCGGAAATTTGTTGCTGTGTCCTGGCCAAAGTGCGCATTAATTAAAATGTGAAACCTAATAAATTTAAATTACAACTTTCAATAATACAAAAAAAAAAAAAACAAAAAGTTTTTAGCGCCCGGCACCGGCAGCAGATGCCTCTACCATGGATGAGACAGAGTGCGGGAGTGTGGGAGTGCGGGAGTGTGGGAGTGGGAGTCGAGAACTTTGCTGCGCCCAAAAATTATTTAATGAGCATGAAAATTGCGGGGCAGCAGCAAAAACAAAAAAAAAAAAAAGGAGAAGAAAATATGAAGCACATAACGACGTCAGCAACGTGGCCATTTTTTGGGTTGTCCTTTGGCCCGTTCAACCCCAGCAGCCGGAGCAAAGGCCGCCGCAAAACATAGCGCGACAAATAGATAACCTCAGGTAAAAATTAATAAACATCCTGGCTGCCTGGCTGCCGCCCGCGCGTCCTGCGGCAGGAGGCAAACAAAACAAAGCAGAAGGCGAGGGTGAGGGTGAGGGCGAAGCCTCTGTTGTTTTTCTTGTAATCAAAAGCGTTTTCATTGTTTAACAATTAAATTGCTGGAAAAGGCATCATTAGCAGTCGCGAGTCGCGAGTGGCGGGGACATCCAGCAGCCCGCCAGCCCGCCAGCCCGACGCTCCTTCGTCCTCCGCTTGCTCACTTGAAGGCCTTTAAGAACAAAGGAAACGACGCCAAACGACGCCAAACGACGCCAAACTAGCGGGCGAAGTAAATGAAAACAAACGCTGGTGGAATACCCCACGGTAATGGGTCGCCCATTAATGTAACGGAACAAACGCCCGGGCCAAAGTATCCAGAAGCGGAGCAAAGTTCACTTTCTGCCCATTGAGTGGAGGCAGCAGACAAGCACAAATGCCAGACGGCAGCGTCCCTTTGCCGGGGGCAGGCGGGGGGAATGGAGCAGGGGGAGTTGTCTACGCATTACGTAGAATCAATTTCGGAAAGGTGGAGAAATTATGAGATGCTACCGCGTATCGCTGCCGGCGGAACGACCTTCTAGCTAAACTTTTGTGCAAACAGTTGTTTAAATATCCAGCAAACACGAAAGGGTTAAATTCATAATATGGCCAAATTAGATACAGCGGGCGCAACGACAGCCCTAGAATAACATAATAGAATTGTGGGCCGGCCCCCCTCCCGGTCCTCGTCCTCGTCCTGCTCCTGCTCGCCGTCTAATGAATTCCCCAAAGGAAATTCGGTTACACAGAATTTTAATACTTTTTCTTGTCGAGCAACAACAGCGAGAAGCTGTCGTCGGCGACTTTCGGCTGTCGACTTGTCGTCTGCTCTTCTCATTTGAATTAGCCCGGGACTTATGTCTGTGCAACCCCCATCCCCATCCCCCATCCCCCGTACCCAACCCACTCTTCTCCGTGTACAGTGCAATGTAATTTTATTATGGTTTACGTCTTTTGCTTGGCAGTTAGTCAACGTGGGCCAAAGCTAATAAAACTCATACTACCAATTTTTATTTGCCCTTAAAAAAACAACAGATCTTGGGGGGGGAAATGGCCACATAGTAATTAGACACCCAGGCAATCCAAGGGGAAAGATGGGCAACTTTTGAGAGCCACCTGGGTCTTCAATCGAAGGCAAGTTGAACATGCTCAGAAGCTCAAAACTCTCATTCAATAAACCATCCCGGGGAAACAATCAACACCGACCTTGTTTCGGATGCGAAATGTATATGAGCACAGAAAATTTAATCAGATTTGACATCATAAGTTGTATAAGTTATATCCCAATTTGTTTCAAACAGCTTTTCAGCTTCGAAGTCAGCCAAAGATTGCATGAAAAACTCTCCACATGAATGTCTATACCGCTCATTCTGGGTGAGAAATGTTCAAGCTGGTCCACTGTCTTAAGTTGTCATTAACATCTTATCGACTGAAGTTTATAATATTGTAAATTGGATAAAAATTTCGATAATTATGGAACAGTTTGGCTCCGTTAAAGTGAGAACAAAAAACTCTTCTGTTACAGTCAAACTCTTATCAAATGATAAAGACATCGAATTCAAGATGAATGAGAGTATACTTGTTCATGTTCAGGGCTGCCCATCGGGCTTAAACCCAAACCGGTTCGAGTTCAAAGTTCCGACTTTAGTTTTACTGTGAACCGAACCGAACAAATGCTGAACCCGTACCTGTTTCATACCCAGCATTTTGGTTCGGTTCAACATAAATGATAGACATTATTTATTTAAACTTCTGCCTAGTGATTTTATGTGTTAAATATGTGTTAATAAACCTAAAATGGACAGGAAAGTGAAATATAAAATCTTGAAAAACGTTTAGAAATACTTATTAATTCCCCACCCAAAGTAACCTCTAATGTTTGAGCTTCTCGACTCCCAAGCTACTCAAAATAGTTTTCAAAAGCCACAGACCAGCATAACATTTCTACATAAACTATGAAATGGAAGTTTACTCTTTATAGATACGATTGCCATGGCATTTCCGACCCAAATACCGTGCGTTTTAGAACATAGAACACCCAAATTACTAAGGAACAAGGTTCGAACCAAAACCTTTGCCCGGAAAACCTTTATCTACTCAAACCTTAGCCTAGTCATGGGGTAATTATGCTCTGTACCGTAGTTACACAGAGTATAATAAGTTTGTGCAAAAGTAAGTAACAGTCAGAAGGAAGCATCTCTGACAACATAAAGTATATATATTCTTGATCAGCATTCATGGCCGAGTCATATACGTCTGTCTGTCCGTATCTCAGATTTGGTAAGAGATAGAGCTTTGACATGTATGGGATATATGCTTCTTATGTCTGCAGGCAGATTAATTATATTTTCAATTTTGGCCACGCCCCCTGCCGCCCCCACAATTTAGAAAAAACCTCATATCTTGCACAGTTTTCAAGATAGTTGAAGTGTTTCTTCCAGACATTTTTAGTTATGAGAATAACTTATCGATCCGCCAAAGGAATGAAGAAGATCGGTTGTATGGTTGTCGAGTTATGAACAAAAGACTGTTCACTGCCGCAGCGCTGCTTTCAGCAGCATCAACATGTATGCTAAGCGTACAATTTCGCTGGTATAGAGTATGTTATAGTCGAGCTGGAAAGACTTTCTCACTTGTTTTAGCTCGAACGAAACCATTTCTGGTTTGAGATATCTTTCACTTAGGGGTTAGGAGCTGCAAAAGGATAGTTCACATCTCCTTGCACTATATAACAATATGATATTTTTGGCACAAAATGGTCGTCGTAAGCCATAATACTGTCATCCCTCTGTCAGGGGTAATGGAGACCAACAAAATGTGAACATATCAAATTCATTTAATACATTTCGGACGTAATGACAACAGATTTTAAGCCTTTTTTAAGAGTATGTTCCCATCCCCCCCCGTGCTGCTTAACCCAACGCAAGGCCACACCCATACACACACGGAAGTATATAAATATGTATATACAACCACACATCAAGTAATAATTATGCATTTTTTGGGGTAGGTTTTTGTGATTTTGGGCAGAGCCCATATACAAATAATTGCTCGTGGGTCGGTACAACTATTAGGGCCATTAGAGGTTGCACCCTCGGAGGGCATACATACATATATGTGTGTGTGTGTGTGTGTGTGATGCTACTCTGACATTAAATATAGTCACACACAAAACAGAGCAGAGTTTTCTGGCTCTAATGATGGGCACACAGCAGCAGCAACCCCATTTTCATTCCCATTGTCCGCATGGACTACGTGTTGCTGCTGCTCCTGCTCCTGCTCCTGCTCCTGCTGCTCCTGCTCCTGTCTATTCGTCGCTGCTACTATCAAGGGATTATTTGTGTGGTTTACAGTTTTTAATTATGCACCGCGACATGGATGCAAAAACCAAGAGCTGCCACAAGATGAACAAAATTTTAAGGGGTGAACTGAAGTGGTGGTACTACAACAAATGGAATGCAGCAGCAGCAGCAGCAGCAGCAGCAGCAGCAGCAGCGGCGCAATGAACGAGCACTCTCGTGATGGCTCACTATGCTCGTAAAGCCTTTGCATTTCCATTGTGTCATATATGTACATGGCAGGGACACACCAAATGAATGACGCTTTTCTATGGCTCGCACAAGTCCAGCCGGACGGAATCCATGTGCTGTAGGTGGCTGAGCCTGTGGCTTTAACTGGTGGGGATGTGGCCCCGTCTGGCTTTAAATGGGGAGGTGCGTTGTACGCAGCCAGCCTAAGGTTAATTCTAAATTATTGCCACGCCAATTTGGCAAAAAGGCTGCGTGTCTCTCCGTTCCTTCTACATATTTACTACTAATTTGCTTTCTTTTGCTCATAACTTGACCATTGTGTTTTACACGGTGAAGCGAACTTTATGAAGCTCTTGAAAAAGCTTTCGTTTGTAGGAAAGAGGGTGTAGAGGGGGCACAAGCCACACCACCACACCTTTTTCCAACAAGCATGAGCTGTTTAGAATACTTTATACCCTCTATACATGTAATACCCTTTTATAATTTTGACCAGAAGTTTGCAACGCATAGAAATATTCATTTCCGACCCCATAAACTATATATATACTTGATCAGGGTGACCAGCTGAGTCGATTGAGCTTTGTCCGTCCGTCTGTCTGTCTGTTTCTACGCAAACTAGTCTCTCAGTGTTAAAGCTATCGAGCTGAAATTTTGCACAGAGTATTCTTTTTGCTGCACACTACTAATATGTCGAAACCAACCGGATCGGATGACTATATATCATAGCTCCCTTGGGAACAATCAGTCGGAAAACTAGTTTTAGTATGAAAAACTTTTTTATTTTCAATGGAAACGTCTCCAAACTTTGTAGTCGTAGGTTTTCTATGTTATTTCATAGTTCTACCAAGTTTTATTAAAATCGGACAACAATATGGTATAGCTGCCATACAAAAGTTAGGCCTGAAAAACAGTCTTAATTAGAAAAACTTTTTTGTTTTCAATGGAAACGTCTCCAAACTTTGTAATCGTAGGTTTTCTATGTTATTTCATAGTTCTACCAAGTTTTATTAAAATCGGACAGTAATATGGTATAGCTGCCATACAAAAGTTAGGCCTGAAAAACAGTCTTAGTGAGAAAAACTTTTTTCTTTCCAATGGAAACGTCTCCAAACTTTGTAGTCGTGGGTTTTCTATGTTTTTTTATGATACTACCAAGTTTTATTAAAATCGGGCAACTATATGGTATAGCTGCCATACAAAAGATAGGTCTGAAAAACAGTCTCAGTTAGAAAAACTTTTTTGTTTTTAATGGTAGCATTCTGCAATTTTGTATTTGTTTGTTTCACCTGCTTTTACATAATTTTACAAATTTTTGGCCAAATCGGATGACTATATCATATAGCTGCCATACGAACGATCGGTTGGAAAACGGGAAAAAAGAGTAAAAACTTCGACACAGACGAAGTTAGCTTAGCTTCCCCCTTTTTCTTGAATTTTTCATTATTACTGAATGTGAGTACAACATTCTTCTTGATTCAAGAACGTTCGTTCTTATTTCAATAATATTAACAATCATTATTCGGCTCTAGAATGCTTCCTACTCACTTTAGGTAGAACCCAGAACGTATCCTTCTAGAATTTTTAAGTACGAAACGGTTTAAATTCTATACCGTTTGGTCTAGAACACCGTCAGCCTTTGTTGTTCCGAGTGCAGGCAAAACCTTACACAGAAAAAAACCCAACTCCAAAGGTCAACCAGGTGACGCATCGTTGGATTTCGTTTTTGGGGACAAATGGAACAATGTTGCCCAATGCACAGAGCCAGTCAACACTTTCGTTTTCCCTTTCTCCTCCGGTGTGTATTGTGTGTGTGTGTGTGTGTGTAGCGAAATGTGCTTTCATTAATCAAAAAATTGTTGCTTTTCTTTCGGATAAATAATTGCTATCTTATTATGTCGATTGTCGTTGCTGTCGCCGCCGTCACCCTCGACATCTTGACGTCTCCCGTACGGCGTATCTGTCACTGAGGTCCAAAGTTCTTTATTAACAGCACGGCGCCCCTTTGTGGACGTTGCACGAACCGAAATCGGAATCGAAATCGATCAATCATTTTTCACACTTCGCTGTCCCAGGGCCAGGGGAGAGACCCTGTGGAGTACCCATGCACAGATTGAGGCTCGGATTTTCGAATTGACTATTCACTACATGCGATAATTCTCTCCCATGAAATTCGGCGTGGTCGATTGTACTTGACTTCGTGTCAATAAATCGTTTCAAGATTCGTTTTTTTTTGTTTTTTTTTTAAATACAATTTACGCCGACACAAATGATATTAAAAATCCATTAATAATTTTGACCCTGCATCGATTACGCTCTCTGAACAGAAACAGGCAAAGGCCATGGGAAGGCGGCTTGTGAGAGAAATAGTCGCCCAGACAAAGGCGTCACAACATCTCGCATTTAATTACAACATTTTTTCCTTCTTTTTAGATCAATCCCCAGGCCACGCCCCAAATCACATGTGTAAGGTTTCTGTATTTTGTTGTTTTGGACGTCAAACGAACAAGTTCAATTTGTTTTCAAGTCTGAAAGCATTAACAGACCCTAAGATATTTGTTAGACACTAACCTAGGTTCAGTTTTGAGTTGAAACAAGAATTTGCATACTTCAGCTAGAGACAACTTTGGTCATTTCAATGTCTCGTGGTCTAAGAAACCTTCAGGGACATGAAAGTTATGGGGGGAAAAGAGCCTAAAACGCCACAGACTTTGCTTTTTTTGATTAGCTCACAAGCTATTAATCTAGCTTATCGCCCCCTCCGACGCCTTTGAGTTACGAAATATGGAATATTATGTGTAGATTTACCTCAAGCCATGGATAGTCCTATAGATTTGCTTGGTAAACTATACCATAAATATAAAGGTACGTTTTTTGTAACTAAGACTACTTTTCAGACTCTAATTTTCCATGAGAGCTATACTATAAGGATGTACGATTTCGACCAAACTTGGTGGAATCATAGAAAAGCATAGCAAATTAGGAAAAACAAAGTTTGGAACCGTTTCCATTGAAAACAAAAAAGTTTCTCTCACTAAAACTATTTTCTCGACCGATTATTCCTATGGCAGCCATAACCTAGAGTCATCCGATTTTGACAAAACTTTAAAGAATTTTGTGAAAGCTTATAAAATACTTATATGCCAATTTTAAAGAGGTTTACATTGAAAACAAAAAAGTGTTACCCACCAAGACTACTTTTCGGATCTTACTTTTCTATGGGAACTATACAATATAGCTGCCCGATTTCGATTAAGCTTGGTGAAATCATTAAAAAGCATAGCAAACTAGGAAATACAAATTTTGGAGTCGTTTTATTTGACACCAAACAAGTTTTTCTACCTAAGACTACTTTTCAGACTCTACTTTTCTATGGGAGCTATACTATATAAATGTCAGATTTCAACCAAACTAAATGGAATCATGTGAAAGCATAGCAGACTAAGAAATGCCAAGTTTGAACGCGTTTCCATTTCAATCAAAAAAGTTTTTCTCACTAAGACTACTTTTCTGAGTCTACTTTCCTATGACAGTCATACTTTATAGCTGTCCGATTTCAACCAAACTTAGTGGAATCGTGGGAAAGCTTAAAAGACTAAGAAATGCCAAGTTTGAAGGCGTTTCCATTACAAACAAAAAAGTTTTTCGCACTAAAACTAGTTTTTCGACCCAATGTTCCTATGACAGCTATACGCTAAAGTCATCCAATCCGACCGATTCCGACAAATGTGCAGACTTTGAAAAAAGTTTGGTGAATACAGCTCCCAAACTGACGGTACTGATGTGAGAAGCATTATGTCGCGATTTGATGATTCTATATATAATATAAACGATGCTGACTCCTTAAATACCTAACTTTGCCAAAAGACAGACTTTTCTCTTAACGTTCGCCTAATGTTTGACATCAATGTAGGAAAACTAAACCAGATCTTAAGTTAGGTTGGTATCTAGTAGATACTATCTACATCTAGAATAAAAAAGCCTCTCATTTAAGACCCATCTTCCACAGTTTCATAAATAGATGTTTCCGACTTGCTGCACATATTTAGTAAACGATAGTCACGTTAGTCAAGTTATGAGCATAAGAAAGTTCCCCTATACTGAGTGGCTTCCCTAATGACTGGCAACTCAAAAGCAATCCAATTTGATTTCAAAACCGTCCACGAGTTTGCAAAAAAGGGGTGGACCAATTTGGCATTAATTGATTTCACGGTTGTCCCCGTTTCACAATTCCACTTCTCATCCAGAGTGAACTTCGGTCTCGAGGCTGATCAAATGATTTTGAGTGGCTTCACTTCAGTTCATATCGAGAGTTCCAGCCATTTTGAGTGCGGCAGTTGCCGAGTGTGTGGCAGGCAGGATGAGGATGAGATTGAGGCATAATCCAAAATGGTAGAGATTTGTTTACACGGATGATGAAATGATGTCGAGGGAAGATGGGTTTGGGTTGGGGGTGGGTGTTTTTCAAACAACGGTGGGTGCTGAGGCCAGTCACACTCGCACACTCGCACACACACACACACACACACAGCGGCGCTGATGGTGGTGCAATTATCGCTCAGCGCCCTTCACATATTTCTCAATGAATGCGTGAAATCTGCGCGAGGACATTCCCTGTCCCCGTTCCCGTTCCCGTTCCCGTCCCTCGGCTCGCGGCACTCGGCTATTGCACAATCGCGAGACCGGAGACCAGGTAGGCCGTTCCATAGTTGCGTTGCCATTGTCCTCCGTCCTCTGTCGGTTGCCATGAATATGGCACATAATGTGCCCAATAATTAAGTGAAAGGGTTACAATGGCTTCATGAGAACTTTGCTAACCGGGTGATACGCCGTTTTGCGTGGCGGCTGTTGTTGTTGTTGCTGTTGCTGTTCCGTCCGGGCAAAAAGGGTTTCTAACATGTCGTCGAAATACCATAATGGCCGCTCATAAAACTCATAAACGGTCCAGGGACGAACGGATGCAAAGTTGCAGGACAATCAGCACACAAACAGGGACCAAAAGGATCATCGCATCGCATTAAAATAACAATAAACGACCTCAGGTTGCACGCGACCTGCGGATGCTGTTGCATCCTTTTGTTCCAATTCCAAGCTGGTCAGATCTTATCGCCCCCCCGCCCCATTAGCCGTGGGTGGGCCGAATCGATCGGCCATATTTTCTATCTGCTCGGCCCGGCCTAATCTCGCATCAAACATCTGCAGAAATATGCAATAATAATAATAATATTCGACCACATTGTATAACCGACAGCCGACAGAGATTTGATCCCATCTCTCTGTTGGCCCCGAAAGGTGCACAATACACACAAATCCACAAAGCGAGACAAGGAGCAGAGGACGGAAGACACAGATACTCGCACTCACAACATTCCTGCATTTCGGAGCTGCAGTTGTGCCATTGTCCCGCATTCGCGACTGCCTGTCTATCTGTTTGTAATTATGTCGTAATTGCGCATTGTTGTACAAAAATGGGAAAAATCCTTGGACCCATGCATGCAGACAGAAATCGTTGGACCAGCTTCAGTTTCACTTTTGGTTTTCCCTGCGCAACAGCAACACCCACATGATGAACCACAGATAGTTCTTTTAATTGGTTCAATCTGGAGTTGAGTTTTGGATTTCGAATCGAGTCGATGACTTCATCTGGTCTCTAAATCACAAATGGCAAAAGGCTGAAAGTTCGGCCATCAATCAAAAGGATTCTTAGGGGCTTTTAATGGAGACATTGGTTGAAATCTCAATGAGTCGCTGGGGAGGCTATGGCCCTTCGAGCCGGATATGCGGGAAACTGTGTTTTCTAAACGAAGAAAGTCTTGCTAAACCCTGTCTGTTTCTATGCCATCTCCTAGTTATGCCTACTACATTTTAGCGTTGGAATTGTGTCTTTATATATTACAGGGCTTGCAAAATTTGATCAACAAATTGTTTCTAAGCTGTCTGCTTACCAAAATGACAGGTACAAATTAAACAGACTTACCCACGCTGTCAAAAAAAATCATTATACCCTTGCAAAGGGTATTATAATTTTACCCAGAAGCTAGAAATATTCATTTTCCATCCCATAATCCATATATATTCTTGATCAGCTTTATCCGTCCGTCTGTCTGTCTGTTTCTACGAGAACTAGTCGCTCAGTTTTAAAGCTTTCGAGCTGAAATTTTGCACAGAGTCTTATTTTTGCTGCATATTATTAATATGTTGGAATCGACCGGATCGGAAGACTATATCTCATAGCTCCCACAGGAACAATCGGTCGGAAAACTAGTTTTAGTGAGAAAAACTTTTTTCTTTTCAATGGAAACGTCTTCAAACTTTGTATTCATAAGTTTTTTATGTTTTTTTATAATTTTGCCCAGTTTGATGGAAATCGGACAACTATATGGTATAGCTGCCATACAAAAGATAGGTCTGAAAAACAGTCTTAGTTAGAAAAACTTTTTTGTTTTTAATGGTAACAGCCTGCAATTTTGTATTTGTTTGTTTCACATGTTTTCACCTAGTTGTACTAATTTTTGGCCAAATCGGTTGGCTATATCATAAAGCTCCCATACGAACGATCGGTCGAAAAATGGGAGAAAGAGTATTTTTTGAAAATATTTAAGCTAGCACTTGCAAGGGTACAAAAATTTCGGCACAGACGAAGTTAGCTTACGCAAATGAAGTTTGTTTTAGATATGGAACCCCACCCTCTTCTTTTTATCTGCAAAAAACCATCAAAACCACAATATTCAAGTCACAGCCTTTGCGGCTTAATATTCAACAAGCAATATCTACCTATACAGAAAAGTACAATCAGTTTGGACCAAAAACAGCGGAGTTATAAACGAAGCAATTGAGCTTGTACAAGCAGAGGGGTAACGCATCGTCAGTTAGAGCTAAAACTGCTTGTACTCATCATTTCACGTAATCAAACACTAGAAATCGCCACTAGACACAGAAAGGACTGACGTTCGAAACTGGAACAGTCGGAAATCAAACCAATAAACGTTTTCGCTTTGGATTCGTTAGAACAAGAATCAATTCCACTTTGGAAATGTTGTGATGGAAGTGGAATTGAGTTGCCTCTTAATCCGCTGACAGTTAAACGGGGGCTGAAGCAAGAGTAATCTCTTTGAGGAGCTTAGCTTGAGTTGTTAAAGAGTCACAAAAGCTTCATTCAGTTTTCTTACATTTCGCGATTTCATGAATTGACTTAATTAAATTAAGTTGCTTTTAAGTACAGGCACATTTATTTATTTATTTATTTGTTTATTTGTTTATTTGTTTGTTTGTTGCACTCGACTGGCTCGGCTGTTATAGTATCTCGTTGGCATTTGTCTGTGGGAATCCTGCCAACAATAATAAGCTGCTGAATTGTTTGCCTTTTAAAACGTAATAAATACATTTAAATCATTTCAGTTTGGTAAACATTTAAGGCCTGTCCGGCATAACTTTTTGCCACAATAAACATGGCCTGAATCGCTCTCTCTCTCTCTCTCTTTAGCCGCTTATAACACTGTTTCAACTTTGGCCTTGGATTTTGGTTAATGGCAACTTCCAATTTTGACAGCTTTAACTAACAACTTTATCCACAAAACGGTCATGTGGCCATCCTCTGCCCTCTGCGGGTTAATCGATTGCCATCCACATCTCCTCCAAGTTGATTCAATTCAATTTCAAACTGCTGCCCCGTGTGAGAGATGCCACAATTAAACGGACTTGAAGCCAATATGGAAATTGGCGCAGAGATTAGGCTGGCAAAATGATTTCTATGCAGAATGCCGAAACCTGAAACCGGCAACCGGCAACCGGAATCCGGAATCCTGAATGTTTTCTGCTAATAAGCCAGTTGCATTTCATTGTGCTTTTTGCCCACGAATTTAATCCCATAAATGAATTTGATTTGGCAAAATGTAGAAGGGAGAGGAGAGAGGAGAGTTAAGTAATTAATTGGAAAGAAAATTGAATGTATTTACATTTAGTTTAATTCAAGACCAAAACAGGCAAAGTTTCAATGTGTGCCCACATGTTGCCTACGGCGTTACAATTCTCTTAAGAGCTGAAGAATACACGGGATTATGGCTGAAACAATTTTGCTACCAGGGCCAAAGGCTAAACTATTGAAGGAATAAGTTTAGCAGTTAGTTCAATGGTAAAGATTTTGTTCGAGGGATTTGAAGCTAACAAAAACTCAGTTTTCCTTTAGTTCAGCAGTCCCTTGATAACATTTTATCTTACCACAAAATCGTATGATTAGGTAAAAGGTCATACACGCCAATTAATGTTGGATATAGCTCTCTATAAATGCCGGAACATACAGGGTTTCTACTAAGCTCTTAATATACAACTTTTTTGAAACGGAAACGTCTATAAAATGCAAGATAAAACTTCCAATTTACCCAATGGAATGGAATTACAGCTTTAGTTGAGCATTTTATTTTGCGATTTTCGTCATTTTCAAAAGGTAATTTTAAAGGCTTATCTCGACTAATGGTATAACTAATCTTCTTCTTTATACCGATATGTCGCAGTTTTCATTATTGGTGTAAGCTTAACGCACTCAGCCCATTAAAACGTAGGGAGGATTCGCCGCTCACGTTAGCCAGCAGCTTTGCATCTGCATTGCTCTGTTACCAGATGTTAAAAACGAAGAGGTGACTGTCGATTTGTGAGTAGTATTCCTGCCCGAAAACTTAGACTTAGTTATTTTAGAAACAGCTTAGCTGTTTCAATACTTTTTACAAAGTCGCTCAAGAGCAGTGCGTGTGCTTGTCAAGAAGAGCGAAGCCAAAGAGTACAGCCTAGCTCTGACCTGCCCTCGTCGATCGCTGACCTGCTACTAAAAGCAAACAGTAATAACATGTAATACTAAATATCGTTGGATTTGAAAGGAAATCAAGTCCGAATCTGTGTATTCTTGTATGTGGAATCTTTATTTAAGGACCTTAAGAACATTTTCATTTTCCAAGGAGTGAAAGAGTGAAGGGGAGTTAAGAGTGAACCACTAAACCAAACCGAAACCACGGTTTAGTTAACCAATTAATCAACTGACGGTTCAAAAACTGTGAGAATATCGGTTAACTTTCCTCATAATATGGAAAATGGACATAGGTTGCTGGCCTTGGCAGAAACTAAATTGTGTTACGGTTATACACCCTGATTGTAAGTCTTAGATAACTTTATTAAGAACGCGAGCTCTAGAATTTGATGGATTACTGTGAATACACAAAAAAAATAGGCATTCAAGAATGTTTGTTCTTATTTTAAGAGTCATTTTTGGTAATTAGAATGTTCGTGGCTTAATTTAAGTACAAAAAAGACTTGAAATTTAAAGTACCAAAAGGTGTAAGTGCCATACCGATTTTACTAGAACTCTGTGGGTAGATTTTAAGTGCTTTTGATCTTAAATCGGAGCAACAAAATACGCTGTAATCTTTTGGGCTACTAAAAAACTAAACTTGGATCAAAAAATTCCCTCGACAAACCAAAATTTACGTTTTCGAACCTCTAGACATGCAATTCTCTGAGTGTACCAATGATTTTCAAGAGGACTTTTTAACCCCATAGGTTTTGGCTTCTAGCCGAAATCAAAAGTCGGCACAAGTCGAAGGGTTTTTTTTTTTGGTTGTATTCAAATCAAGACCCTAAATCCGTTCTCGTTTAAACCATTTCGTTGCCTACTTTTGGGGGGCACTTGGCGGAAATCCAACAACAGTTGAAAAATGTGTAAAATGAAGAATTTCCTTAATTAAGTTTAACAAACAAATTTAAGCCCATCTTCAGTTAAGTTAAGTAACATTGGGCGATATGGGGTGGGGGTGGGTTCATGCTCTATGTAACCCAATCATATCAAGACAAAACACACACACACACACACACAGAGACAAACATACATACAAACACACTCTTAATTCGGCAATCAAACGGGACAATGTGAGAAGCCCAAGAAAGGCGAACACACACACACACACACACACACACACACACACAGAGAACTGTCCTCTTCTCATCTATTTACCATCGGCCGGCCATATAAAATACATTGTATATGCCGGACAATTTACATAAAACGTCCAATAAAAAAACAACAAGCGAGCGGCAGGCAAAAAAAAAATGAAGAACAAGAAGCAGCAGCAGCAACTGGAGAGCGGCGGCGGCGGCGGCAGGAAGGCCTTTGTCACCAGAGCTCGGGCTGGCCGAGCTCAACTACTATTGGTGCAGAGGGAGACAGGAAAAATCGCCCCCATATTAAAGTGTCGTGTCGTGTGACACCAATGGCACACACACATACACACACACACACGATTTTGTGGCGCAATCGCATAGCCGGAGCCAGTCGCCGAGAGAGAGACACACTCACACAGACAAACACGGCTGGCGGGCCACCAGCCATTGGTGTTGGCCAAAAAGAGACGGCGACACACAAGACATCAAATGACAAAAATTTAAAAAGAACGAGCAAAAAACCAACGTGTGACAGCAGCAGCAGCAGCAGCAGCAGCAGCAGCTATAGCGGCTACAGCGGCGATGCTCTGGTCATAATGAGACGCTCTGGCCATTGCCATTTCATTCGAACAACAACACCAAACAAAAGCAGAGCCAGCGCAGCGCAGCCCACAACTCGTTTTAGCTCTGTCACACACTCGCACACAAACACAAACGCACAGAGAACGAGAGAGGGCCAGCTCTAGGTGCGTGAGCGGAGCCGGAGCCGGAGCCTCCGAGTGTTGTTGGTCAGCAAATATGTACAAAATAAGTCGCATGTCAACTGCACCACAGACGACACTGTGCGAGGGAGTCAGCCATAGCCCTGGCTGTGCAGTGCAGACCCATGCACACGTTTGTACGAGGGTCTTTAAGCATACATATTTAATTATGTGACTTATTGAAAACGGCCGAAGAGCGCCAGCCACCGACCAGAGTTCTCTTCGGCGCTGCACTGCTTAACCGACTGCGCTCTCAGCGGGCCATGTGTGCGAGGGGGAGAGCATGCGTTGCCCAGTTTTGACGTCCCGCTCTAATGACCCATCGACGACAATGTGACACAGCCAAGCAGCAGCAGCTTCAGGGAAGGCCAATTCCAATAGCGCTCTCTCACACCACACACACACACACGCACACCGTGGAGAGGAGGCAGCGCGAGGCAGCAGCAGAGGCAGCGAGGCCGACTTCATTTTCAGGTAGACATTTGTGGGGCAGTTACGTTGAACTTGTCCATTGAGCTGCGTGTCTTCTGTCTTGCTGCTGCGAGAGCAAAGTGTCACCCACCCCGCTGCGTGTGTGTGTGTGTGTGTGTGAGTGGCTCTGCTGTCGCATTTGTCGTCGTCGTCGTCGCCGTCGTCGTCGTCGTCGTTACATTTTTTTTTCTGCTGCCTCGCAACCTCGTCGCCGCCTGCACGACAATCAGTGTCACCCACGACTTTCGAAGGAGTGGATCTCTTCTGCTTGCTGTTGCTTCTTCCTCAGCCGCCCGCTCGCTCGCTCGCTCGTTCGTTCGTTCGTACGCCTCAGTTTCTCTGTGTGCGTGTATATGTGCAAGTGTGTGTGAGGCCGTCGCGTTGCCGAAAAATAAAATAAAATAAAACAACAACGACAACAAAAAAAGGAGAAAAAAAAACACCAAAAGTTTACCACCAACTTTTTTAATAATAAAACTCTGGAAAGTGATGATTTTTTTTGTTTTTTGAATGAGACTGTGACAAGCATTTAGCAAAACAACAAAGGAAAACAGAAGGAAATTGCGGAAAACAAGAGAAACAATAAGGTAAGTTTACACTAACAAAACACTAACTTGCCGACGGTACACGAAATACCACAAAATGACAACGCTACACCCAGTTTTATGGCACTTTGTGGCACACAGTTGATCAAAGTGACACCGCGCAAATTATTTTTCCAATTTTTTTTTATGATCTTCGATTTGAGAATGAAACTTTAACTTGAAAGTGAAATGAAATTAGTGACAAATTCGGGTGAGAACTGTAGAAACAGTTCAGGAAAACTGCTATATGTTTTTGTTAGAAAAATTATAGGTTCTGGGAAGCTTTTTTTTTAATGTTCTCTTTCACCGTACACCCAGTTATGGTAAACCATCTTTCTGGGAAGCTTTTTTGGACTGTTCTCCTACAGAACACACCCAGTTATAATAAAGCAACTGTGATTTTTGTTAAATATCTTTGCTTAAAAAAGTGTTTACTTAAATTCAGCACTCTTATATCAAGTAATTCGTTTGTTCCAACAGTTTTTAGAGCTATTACATTTAGTTGTATCATGTAAGCTCTTTAAAAATTTGACATATCACAGTAAAATGATTGTAGAATCACTTAGCTGGAAGTACTTTAGCTAAAATGGTATTTAACTAGCTTGTTTACCATCTAATTAACATCCGAGAACTACAAAATATTTACAGAAAGATTCATATCTTATGAAATCTGTCTTATTTGAATATATTTCATAAAAAATGTTAATCTTAAGGATCAAATAATTTGGTTTTTTAATCGAATTTCATACGGGCTTACAAAAATTTGGGTATAACTGGTATTTTTACCGAGACACAAGTTTCCGCTGTTCAATCGATGACATATTTTGAACATAAATTGATCAGGAATTTCAAACTGAAATTCTAAAATGATATTTAAGCTTACTCCAACAAAAGTACTCATAAATCCTTTTTACTTTCTTTGGATTATATATATAATATATAAATCTGGAAAACCGAGTAACAATTACCAAAGGTGGTGCAGTTTTTCACTCACACGGAGCCGACATTTTGGTAAATTTTTATATATATATATAATGTGAAATTTTTAAGATCCATCTGTTACAAAGGATCTCCATTTTGGCCTATTAAATTCTATAAGCTGATCTTTAAAAGGTGAAGAGAATTGAGAGCTTGATTAGTCAAAACATTCCTAAACTTTTTGAAGAAAAAAAAGAAGTCAAACATCGTGTTTATCATAAAACTTATCGATCATTGGTTAAACAGTTGACTTATCAGGAAAGCATCTTTGATTTCTGCTTAGTGATCAGCAAAGAATCAAAGTAAAAGGTTGATCAAGAATGCAGGTACTTAACAGTGGGTTCTAGTTTGAAGCAGTTTTGATCCTCTACACCAGTAGAGGGTATGGTAGGGGGCAAACTTCTTAATATATTTCAGCTTATACTGAAGTTTTGATTACTGCAAGATTATGGGCATGCTTTCAACCCTTTATCCCCCCCTTCCAGATGCGCCACTGCTCAATATACTCTCAATTATTTTCTGAAAATTGTGTGTTTCAGTTATCCATGGAACTTACCTAGCGAACTAGCTGGCTCCTCTAGCTTTTTCAAAAGCTTTCTTAAGTTTGCTTCAACATGTAATGCCCGTCGAAGCTCTGGCGCCTTAGATTTGAAGCATCATCTGTGAAATACAAACTTATTATAGTATAGTATGTATTACTTATAGTATTTTTTGGTAGTTTAAAAACTAGCTTATAGGAAGTAACAAACGAGCTGCAATATTTCATTTGTATGTTGATCACTTAAGAGCTTGTCGAGGCAAAGTTTTTGGGTTTCAGATTTTGGGTTTTCCTTGATTTTTTGTTGTTAGAATTGAAATAATACAGCATACAAGTACAAAAAGTACCCCATTAGAGGCGGAATAACTTTAAAGAAACGTTCTATTAATTCGGCATACTTATTCCTTAGTGAACAACGTATTTTTGGGTAGTCGAAACGAGGACCGATGACTTTTCAGCTTTCAAAGTTGGGTTAGGTTGAACGGGATGTGCCATAAGTAGAGTCAACTACCGCTGTAATATAAGGCTAAGCTTCAGCAACTGCATATTCTTTCATTAGACCCTACTTCTAAAGATAATACGCACTTTTCCGAAGATCGAAAGCACCCACAATTCTACGTCCATCTTTAACCCCCAGCAGTCCCTCATTCAAATCTCTGCCAGTTAACCCAAACCAGTCTCAAACGAAAGCTAATTCCTACAGTTGCAAACTCCTTGTCTTGTCTTGCGGTGTGCCCCCCACCCCCCCCTTCTTCCATCCTGGTTATAAAAAGCCACTTAAATCTCGCATCGTGTTAAGGGAGTGCAGAACAGGTGGCGGCTCCCTGGCACGAAAATCTCATTCCGTCTCATGACACTTTTAACTAAATTTAAGAATTTACTGCTCAACTTTAATTTGCAATAACTTTTCTTAGACAACAGCATTTGCCATGTTTTCTGTGAGTTTCCCGTTTTATCATTTTGCAAGAATTTTCAGTCTAATTGGCCACACTCTTGCCCATTAGCCGTCTTGGGGTTTTTTTTGGTATTTGTTGGAACCATCAAATCTGTGATTGGTTTTTTGTCTCCGTCTCCGTCTGCGCCGCCGATCGTAAGACACATCTTGAGCGCTTGACAAAAATAATTACCCGTGTACATGCACCCAGGTCCACATACGAGGTACATACGAGGTACATACGAGGTACATACGCATTTTAATGCCATTGTTGGTTATCGTTACTAATGAGGCACATAAAACCGGGGACCAGTCCCAGTCGTCGTCAAAATCGTCGTCGTCGTCGTCGTCGTCGTCGGGGTCTGACATTGGACTTTTAGTGGCGAATGTGTTCGACTTTTTAGATTGATTCCAGATAGTAGCCGCCGCACAGGCACTAACACACACACACACACACACACACACACACACGGGGAGATCATCATCATCAGCGTCCGCGCATGTTGCTCGGTGTTAACAATTGTCCCCATCGCTCGCTGCCCCTGCCCCTGCCCCTGCCCCCCTGTGCTGCGCCGGGTGCTCCTCTCACAATTACGGTAGCGAACGGAGTCAACAATAAAAACGCTTGGATCGCCGCATGTCGCCGTCGCCGTCGTCCGTCGTCCGTCGTCCGTCGTCCGTCGACGCGATTTAATGTTTTGGGCACAAAGCTGTAAAAGATTTCGCCCAAGCAAATGAGGCAAATGTTGTTGTGGATGGACATGAAAAGATAGCCGCCGCTAGTAGAGCTCGTAGATGATGGCCAACACACGTCCAATTCAATTGAACTTTACAAACATTTTGTTGTTGTTGTTGTTGCTGTTGTTTTGTGATGAAAACCTTTCACTTTCCACTGATTTGGGAAGAGGGGTTCTTGTCGAAGATTAGAAGGTTTTTATTTTTATTTTTTTTGAAGGAGATTCTTTTCAATTGTGAATCACTGAAGGGAATTGCGGGTACGTACGTCTACTCTCCCGAAATTTAAAGATTTCCCAGAAAATGTTCCATATTTTCCAACAGTTTCGACTCATTTTCGAGTGAAATTGTCAATCATTTGTGAATTTGCGAGTCTTCTTCGAGTTGAGTATATGAATGAGTCATTTTTGGGTTTGAAAAAGTTTACCTTAATCCCAGGTGTGGGCCAAAAATCCACTGTAATGCCGCCCAATCAAAAAAGTGGGCATACAGTGGTCCGACTCTGCAATGCAGTTGTAGGCAAAATGCTACCCACTTCCTAGCAAACATTTTATGTAATTTTTGATCACATTCGAGTCCGTTTTCTGATCATAAATGATACTTTTGTCGGTACCCTAGCAGCGACACTTCATGAAGAGTCGTTTTTAAACCGGTTCGACTCATATTCGAGTCGTTTGCGGGTCTTTTCAATTCATATTTCAATAAATCACATTTTGAGCAATTGCAAGATCCATTTTTGAGTCTTCTTTTAATCGCACAAGATAGTGTTCAGCTATTAATCATTAAAACGGCTCATTAAGCTGATTTTGCCAAAATGATCTTCCAAATGTTGTGTTAGTTTAGCTTTTGGAATAACATTTTATGGAAAATCAACTTTATGAGTCTTTTTCGAGCCTTTTTGATGATTAAAGAAGGCTCGAAAATGAGTTAGAAATTATGGAAAATATGAGCCATCAGTTTCAACCAATATTAAGTAATACTAAGCACAACAATTTCAACAACAACAACATTTTCTTAGTTTAAAGATTCAAAACAGACTCTTATGCGTTCAGAAATATCATAAAATGGCCTTGAATGAAATCAAAATCAATGAAATTTTGAATCACATTCGAATCATTTCGAGTTCTCGATCTGATTTAAAAAAAATCATAAATGCGCACAGTTTATGGTCATCTTCTGGTACCAATACCGTGACCTACCATACATTTAAAAAAATTTCGATTAGAAACAAATCATTTTCGAACTGTCGGTCTTACTAAAATTAGTCATAAGTGCACTCGTTACTTTTGTGGGTAGAAAATGGTACCCCAGCAGCAACTCTTTTTCTAGAAATATTTTTTTAACACATTTTTGTGCTCAGTTTCAACTCATTTTTGAGTGTTTTAGGAATCTTTTTGGAATAGTTTTTCAATAAGTCACAATTTATGTCTATATCGAGTCTCTTTTTCGAATCATTTTTCAATAATTCACATTTTGAGTCAATTTCGAGTCACTTTTCCATCACAGTTGATGGTCGATCTCTTCCAAATCATCAATATCACTCGAAAATGATTCATGCAGGTGATTTTGGTCCAAATGATCTTTCAAATGTGGGGTGGGAAGGGTCATAGAACATTAAACAATCATAAAGATATGCGACACTTCATAAAGACTGGTTTTTTTTATCCGTTTTTGGTATCAGTATCGACTCATTTTCGAGTCGTATTTCAATAGATCACCACTTTTCCCCCCTAAGACTGTCAAAAGTTTCCTTTACTATTGCTGACACTTGGCTTTTCGATAACAATTCGATATTAAGCCTAAGCTTTAAGCGTTTAAAGAGCTGAGTGCTGTGAATCGGAGTTGCATTCAACCAAACTAACACTTATCTCTTAGCTGGAACAGTGTTCTATGTTTCAGTAGCTTAGAAGGCATCAAATAACAAAGTGTTTGATTAAATTAAGAGAAGACTTCTTCGAAATAAGCAAAACTCTTGACAGAACCCCTTGAAATGCGTTAAAGTTTGCCTAAGAATTGAAGACTTGGGAATTTCAAGGCACAAAAGCTGGCAAATTACCAACCCCACCGCCCCTCAAGTTCAGCTTGGACTTGGGGGAACCCAGAGAGGAGTGCAGTCTTTCCATATCTTGGAACCTTCTTTGGTTCTAATGTTGTTATTCAGCAGCTTCGTCTTCAAGTTTAATTGCCTTAATTGCGTCACCAATCTGTGGCTGTCCGTTCACACACATCACCCCGGGTAGGTCAGCGAGGGGACCAAGACGTGTCCGTCTCTTTTGACTCCTGACTGTGTGTGTGTGTGTGTGTGTGTGTTGGTTGATAACGTTTGGCAGAAGTTGCGCAACTTTTGCAATCGGATTTCAGCAGCAGCAGCCCCAGCCCCAGCACCCTCGTCATCCCCGAGCCCCCCCCATCCACTTGTGCTGATTAGGATTTGGTGTTTGTTAACCGACTGATTGACCGTTTGACTGACTCTTTGATTGACACTTACACTTGACGCCCCGCTCTAATGATTCGTTTCCCTCTCGCCCCGTGTCTTTGCAGCAGCAGCCCACACGATGGAGCACATCATGAACCCGTTTATGTCGTCGGCTTATCTGCTGGGCCAAGGCCCACATGCCCACAGCACGGCCAACTCACCGGCCAGTTCGCCGGGCGGCCACTCCGGTGTCAGTGCCAGCTCCAAGCCCAAACGCTGGGGCTCCCCGCCCATCAATCTGGCCGGCCAGTTCATCAACCCGGCCACGGGCAAGAAGCGCGTCCAGTGTTCGATTTGCTTCAAGACCTTCTGCGATAAGGGCGCCCTCAAGATACACTTCTCGGCGGTGCACCTGCGGGAGATGCACAAGTGCACCGTCGAGGGCTGCAACATGGTGTTCAGTTCGAGGCGCTCGCGCAACCGCCACAGCGCCAATCCCAATCCCAAGCTCCATTCACCGCACATCCGCCGCAAGATCTCACCGCATGACGGGCGGACGGCTCAACAGTTCCCCGTGTTTCCGGGCACCGGGGGAGGTAGACTGCCGGCCGCCTTTCCCGGCCTATTGCCACCGCCGCCACATCCGCACCATGCGCATCACCATCCCCATCATCCGGCCGTGGGCTACAACCCGGCGGCGGCTGCAGTCTATACGGCGGGTCTGCACAATTTGGGTCTGCTGGCCGGACCACCGCCAGAGCCCAGCTACGCCGAGATCGAGACGGAGGTGGACGCCGATGGGGAGGATGACGATGGTGTGTACGTGTACGTGGATATGCCTGGCCCCAGCTCCAGTCCGGCCAACTCCAGCCAGGGCTGTGCCAGCGACGATGAGGATGCGATGCACTGCAGCCTCAGTAGTAGCAGCCTGCTCAGCGAGGAGCGTTCCACCGATCAGCCGCTCGACTTTAGCCTGCACAAGCGGCGTGAGGCTGGGCAGGAGTCGCCGCCACCGAAGCGCCGCTCGCCCAGTCCCTGCGGTGGGGCCTTCTCCATGGAACGTCTGCTGGGCAAGCGCAAGCGTCACGATAGTCACACCTCCGCAGAGACGAGCATCAAAATGGAGCTGGACGCGGAGAGTAATGATGGGGCGACTAGTCAGTCGTGCATTGACCTGTCGGCGTCGCAAGTCCACAAGCAGCAGCAGCAGCAGCACCAACACCAAGCCCTACACCTGCCCCTACCCACGCCGGGCTCGCCGCCCGCTCTGTTTGGACTGGACCTGGAGGAGCAGCATCATTTCCGCTTGCTGCAGACGCAAATGTTTGCGGCCGCTGCGGCTGCCGCTGCCGCCCAGCCCCATCCAGCTAGTGTTAGCGTCGATGCCGTCTCACCTCCCCCACCAAACGCGCCGCCCATGTGGAGTCTACTGTCCGAGGTCTACCGCTCCATGTTGCTCAAGACGCAGCAGCAGCAGCAGCAGCAGCAGTCGCCGCCGCCGCCGCAGCAGCAGCAACAGCCGCCCAACAATGCCGCCATCTCCGTCTAAGAAGGGATTTGGGTGGGGCATGGCGTTGGGGGGGGGGGGGGGGGGGGCAGGGGAGATCTGATTCTTAGCTTTTTTCAGCTCGTATTTGTGTTATGTGAAATCATTACTATAATTTTTTTTTTTTTAATTTTTTTTTACCTATGAAATATGCGACATCTATGTGTATAGTATTCAAAGATCCGTTCCTCAGTGTGCATGTGTGTGTGCGTGTGCGTGTGCGTGTGTGAGTGTGTGCCTGTGAGACTTTTCTCTCTGTACAATGAAACCCATGAACGGTGGACAACGAAGTATTGATAATTGTAATGCGAATATATTATGTAATTCTAAGCCAAACATTTTTTTTCATAGTCAATAAATATTGTATCGTATAAACCCTAAACGTACTACTAAACTAACTAACCAACCTACCCAAAAAACATATCCTACCACAACCAACAACAACAACAACAAACAACAACCGAACACACACGAAATGTTATTGCTCTCTCTATCTCTCGTACAACACGAAACGAATATATTGCTCCCTAAGAAACGAATTGTGTAATGTAGTTACGAAACGATTCTCATTTGATTGAACTTAATAAACAAAACAACAATAGCAAAAACAACAACCTGCAATTGATGCAACATTAAAAAAAAAACAAGGAAGAGCGTTTTATTGGGGGATGGGGGGGTGATTTCCATGGACCAAAAGATTGAATCAGATCAAGATTAGTGTTTGTCGGAGTTGGGACCATCAAATGATCAAAAAAGGTGGATTTAAGCACCAACAATGCTCAGTAAGGTTTGCCATTTCGCCATGAATAGGCCAACAAGCCAACAGCGCTGGCAAATCAAGGAATTTTATCATCAAAACTCTTGCTCTGTAAGAAATGATCAAAGAAAGTGGAGGTTAAGCACCTAAAATGCTCAGTAAGGTTGGCCATTTCGACACGAATAAGCTAACAAGTCAACAGCGCTTGCAAAACAAGGAATTTTATCATTAAAACTTCTGCTCTGTGAGAAATACGGCTTGAAAATTATGTCTAATATATGGTTGTCATAATCCACCCTCCGATTATATAGTTAAGTAAGCAACTGTGACCCAATTTGACATTAATCTGCCATTTTTCTGTATCGGTGGATGTCAATAGTGACTCGTCACTGCAGAAATGATATTGGAGCAAACGAAAATCCATGAAACGATAATCCACTTTATTTTTTTTTAGACTATACCCCCTTCTCCACCTTATAAGTCAGCTACCTAATTCCAGATTTGAAAAATATTGCCAGAAATGAGATTGGAGCAACCAAAAATCTATGAAACGATACCCCACTTGGTTTTTGTGGTTGTTAGATTTTGCCCCCTCTATAAGTCAGCCCCTCATCACCGATGGGAAAAATATTGCCGTAACTGAAATTGGAGCTATTAAGCTATCTGCAATCGGTTGGCAGTGATATTTTGTTCTAGAGCAAAGTATGGTGTCCTGTAGAGAACACACAAAACGAATCTAACGTACATCGGCTTGAAAATGCGTTAGAAATAAGCTCTGACCTTGAACCGAGGGTTTCCGGTTCCGTCTCCGCTTCCCTCACAAGGAATATGCCCACCGACATAATTCCATATTTTCTCTCAGTTTCCTTCTTTTCTAGTGGGTTTCCCAAAATTGGACAATAGTTTTATTATTTCATTTCCGTCCTAAGGCGATTTACCCTAAAATTAAGAAAACTAGTTTCTCATTTATGGAAAATTTTCAAAGTTTTAGAAACTTTTTCCATAAATGATAAAAAGTTTTAAGACTTAAGACTGATTTTATGGTAGAATTTCTAATTTCCAGGGCGAATTTTGGATGAGTGCATGACATAAAACACATTTACAATGTTCAAAACTGAAATTAACTTCAAGAAAACATCATAAATAGAGGGAATACTAAATTGCATAATATTGTTTACATTCCACATAGGTTCCACTTGGCAGAAAGTTGACAAAGAACGGACTTGGGTTGTGGATGTTGGGAATACAGTCTGCAAAAATGGCTAAAATATATATATGGATGCATTCCACCTACCCAAAAGTATGATAAAGGGTAAGTAAGAACTCTAATTTTGTCCGGATCGAACGTTTTTCTGAGCTTAGTTTGTCCACAAATGGCGTTGGGCACACCATGGCCCACGAGGCCTACTATCCCCTTCCGTTTTTACCATACAACTCAATGCTGCACTTAGGATCAAAGAACGAACAGGCGACAGGTTCCAGTTTCGGTTGCTTTTGCCATTTCAATTTCGTTTATAAACTTTTGACAGAACTCTTTGAGTACGCAGTGTGTGTGTGTGGATTGGATTTTTAGCTCAATCTGGTAATGATCATTTGATGATGTGAGTCTGATGAAATCTATAATGGGCAACGCCCCGTACCCATAGCTAGCCGCCCTCTTGTCTCGCAGTAGGCGTGACATGCGGCACAAAATTGTTTTTAGCTCCAACTATTGGTCGCAGCGGCCAACCACATCATCATCCTCATCATCGTCATCATCATCATCATTTTGGATAGGCATTTGAGGCCACTTACGGACAGATTACATGGGCACAGGCACACACACACACACTCGAGTGTGTGTACAATTCAATAAAACATGCCGGGATATTAGCATTAACACCGCGCGCACATTTCCAACTTCCCCAAATCCAAACTGGATGCCACACTCATATGGCGGCGGCGGCGGCGGGCCCCGGCACATAGTTGCGTGAAAATGAAACCGCAAAATTGACATGGATGCGAGACGACGCCGACGACTGTGAAAATGTCAAGTGGTTGGAGGCAAAGGATACGCGCAACAGCCAATCCGTCAGAGGCAGCGACAGCGACTGGCAGACAGCTAAAGCTAAATGCTTGCCACATTATGAGATGATCCTTGGCAGCGTTGTCACTTGAGACAAACATGGCAAACGACCACGAACGGGAATGCCAACTGTGGGATGTGGGAATGGTTGTGCGCCCAGCTCCCAGCTCCCAGCTCTCTGGGGATCTATTTACTTTTTTAAGTTTCTGAATTGGATGATGTCACGACGGAGTGGGTGACTTTATTCAAGTGCCAGCACAGACAAAAGGTTTCAACCGTTTGGTGTACACCCTGGGAATGCCAATTGGTTCGGTTTTTGGGGAAACCGGTTCGCGAACCGAATCTCAGAGTATGCAGACTTCGTGGTGGTACCCACTTTTCATCTTTTGGTTTTGTGAAATATTAGAAAAAATGTACAAAGCGTTAAAAATTAACATTTCAAATGGGATTGGGATAGACTCTCGCATGTGTCTGTGTCCTCCTCCTCCCCCTCCCATCCAGCGCCCTTGTGGTTGTCTGTTTCTTTCTTCTCTTTTCGGGCGGCAGGGGGATGCAAATGCGTTTATTTTTGGAGACAATTGAAAACCACTCGAGGGTTATTGAGATGTGACAGTCAAGTAGTTGGAGTCGAGTCGAGTCGCATAGCGTTGCGGTATGTCGAGATAACTTGACGTTTGAAATAGGATCAAAAAACCGGCTCGCTGGTGCGAACTTTTGGAGGTAATGCAAAACTGCAAGTCGGCCTGCAAAATGTCCAAGCATATGACAGCCGATTTGACACAAGTTCTGTGAATTGTAAAGAGGGTTGAGGGTGGATCCATTTCGTATCCATTTCACTTTTCTAGATTTGGGTAACTAGACATTGCCCAGAACAACAACAACGACAACAACAACAACAACCACCGCCAACAGCTTTGATTCCAGGTAAATAAACATACTTAATTTTAATGACATAGACAATGCCGATTGAATCTTGTGTTAGCAAGAGAGCCAAATACCGAGAAGCGTTTTCAGCACTGAGGCAATTAATACAACATTTTAATTTACATTTCATGGGAACATGGGACCAGCAAGTACATAACTTTTCGTTGGTGACTGTAGAAACTACACCACAGAGTGTGGGCATCATTTTTGTGACCAAATAGAACTTGAACTTAGGAGAAGAAATGTCTCAGCTGGTTGGAAGAGAAAGAGAGAATCTCAAATGCAACTGCCAAAGAAGTTGCCCACCTACCGCACCACAACCAAGAAGAGTTGAGCTTAGCTTGGGGCTAAATATGCAACTTAAATCGAAATCAGGAGTGGAGGAATGTTAAGTTTATCTTAGACTGATTGACTTAGGTCCAGGACTTAGGTTTGTTCGAGCTAAACAGCGTTTAAAATCTTTTGATTTTCTTAATAGCAGTTCGAACCGATATCGATAAACTATATAAGCTGCAACGGAGTAACCAAACAAGGTCAACGAATTAGGTATTCAGGTTGAGAGTATTATAAGTTTGTGCAAAAGTATGTAACAGCCAGAAGGAAGCATCTCCAACCCCATAAAGTATATATATCCCTGATCAGCATTAACAGCCGAGTCGATATACCCATGTCCATCTGTCTGTTCGTATGAACGCACAGATCGCAGAAATGGTAAAAGATAGAGGTTTGACGCTATCGAGAGAGAGAGAGAGAGAGAGAGAGAGCAATTGATTTGTACACTCATGTTGCTTTGAAATTCCCAACCAGTTATGGCATTGACAGGCAAAGTCTGATGCTACTTTGAGGTGCTATGGCCACCTGGCTTAACAATTAGTTTTCCATGAAATAAACTCAAAGAAAATTGATCAAACAACTGATTTAAAAGTGTGGTATGATTAGAATCTGTGAATTTTACTGAGAATACTAAGAAATAAGAGTAATCTTAAATGTGATGAGCTCTTGATAATAGGAAGTACATTCTCGGTTTATGACATTGATGTATGCTCTTCATTCAAGAATGAGCAATCTTGAATTTGAGTATGTTTAGCACTTGATTCAAGAACTATTCTGCTTGATTTGGGAGATGATTCGTTTGGATTAAGAAAAACGCTATCAAAAATGCATACTTGGATTAAGAATTTGCATTCTTATCGTACTTCCGTCCTTGAAGATTCTTGATATTGATCAAGAATTTGTATTCTTATCGTACTTCCGCCCTTGAAGATTATTGATACTGATCAAGAATTTGCATTCTTATCGAACTTCTGCACTTGAACATTCTTTATCCAAGTATAAAATTCTCCCATTTTTTTTTTTGAGTGTAAGTGAAAAGCGCAAGTGACATCGGCTTCTCGGTCCTATGGGCTCGCCAGGTCTGTTCAAATACTGGAGCTCTCTGTTCGTCTTAAAAATGCATAACATTCGGTTAATATTCAAACTGCATGAACTTGGCACGAGCTGAGTAAAGACTGCATACGTTTTGTTACCAAAATCAAGTCATTTTCCTGTTGATATGCAAGTATTTGAATGTGGAACGACAAACAAGCGACAAAACTGGGAACTAGGAGCTACACTTTAAAGATGAATCCGCTAATGTTGGCCGCTGAGCAAAGGCTAGACAAAATATGCTTCAACTGGAGGTATCATCTCAAGTCCATCCTCCATCCAAGATGGTAGGTAGCCAGCAACAGCAATTGGATCCTTTCTGGGCGGCTCCCATTTGCCGTTTGCCTGCGGCACCGTTTTGACACCTCATCGAACTGGCATTTGCGTGCGTTTGCATAGTCATTAAAACTGATTAAACAATTGATTAAGTTTTCATAAATTTTCGCAAAATCAATATTAAAAATTAAGTGCAGTAATTACTTAAATGGCTATTTGCTTGCCCAGCGCCAATGCAAATATTTTGCGAACAACCATTTAAACACGCCGCTCCTGCTCCTGCTCCTGCTCCCGCTCCCGCTCCTGGTCCACCTCCCGCTCCAGCATCGTTGGTGCCCGTGGGCGTGTGTGTGTGCATGGATGGATGGATGGATGGATGGATATCCCCGGATGGGAGCATAAATTTACCTGCTGCATTATATAAATATTTACGTAATATATGTACGTGAAATGCGTAACGCCCGTTGTCAACAACATAATCAACAACAACAGTGGCCAATGGCACCCCTCGGCCACTGGCCACGGCCCGAACAGGTTGCATCTTCATTGCCTGCCTCACGCATCCTCGCCGCACCAGCCACGACACATAATGCAAACGATTTGCATATTTTTTTTGTCATTAATTAAATTACATTGCGCAAATTGCAGCGGGAGCTGCTCCGAAGAGGCGGGGAGGACCGCACCGCAACGCAACTGTATTGTTAGTCCTGCCCGGACACAATGCCACTCGCATCCGCCACGCACAGTGGGGTTGGGGGTTGGGGGTTGGGGGTTGGCTTTTGATTAACATGGGGGAGAGCGCTGGATGGACACGCGGATGCTGGCGTGAGGCTTACCTGTCAGGTCCATAGATACGGCGTGTGTGTGCGCACCTCAGGCGGAAAGTGCGATGATTCCTGATCCAATAATATGAGTTATCAATTTGTGACTTTGTCTTCGCCCCGCCCTTGCCTAATGCCACCTTCCCTCTTCCCTCTTCCCTCCAATTAGCGAGTTCTGTTAAAACACACTGCACAAACACTTGTTAAGACGCTGCGGCCTCTGATCTCGGCCCGATCCCGTGTACCCTTTTTGGGCCGGCCGCTACCGGAGATAAGTAGCTAAAACGCAGGCCAAGGCAAACAAACAACAAACATGGAACGAAGTGCGACACTACGGCAGATACTCATGCAGGGGACGCAGGGAGTGGTACAGTACAGTGGGTAGAGTGGGTCCACACTCAGGTTTTGTGGGTTCAAACCATTTCGAAAGTCAACTGAATTGACTGGAATTCAAACGAAAGTTCGCTCTCGAATCATTCGTCCTAGCAGGGACCAAAACAAAGACAATTTTCCATAAAGAAACTTCATTGATTGAGTGGATTCTTTTTCGTTCTAACCCCTCGCAGGTAGGTTAAGTAGTTCCGGCTGACCCCACATGGGGTTGCACATACCCCTTAAGGAGCTTAACGAAGCCACGTGATTATTTGGCTACTTTTGACATGGAAATCCAGAAGGATCTTTGTCATTTGGGGGGGTCTTTGGGCCGCTACTTCTTCTTCCAAAGAAGCGAACCGTGAGTTGAAGTTTGAGGCAGAGCCGACCGGATCGAATGACTGTATCTCATAGCTCCCATAGGAACAATCGGTCGGAAAACTAGTTTTAGTATGAAAAACTTTTTTCTTTTCAATGGAATTTTCTTCAAACTTTGCAGTCGTAGATTTTCTATGTTTTTTTTATGATACTACCAAGTTTTATTAGAATCGGACAATTATATAGTATAGCTGCCATACAAAAGATAGGTCTGAAAAACAGTCTTAGTTAGAAAAACTTTTTTGTTTTTATGGGTAGCATCCTGCAATTTTGTAATTGTTTGTTTTACATGCTTTTACATAATTTTACAAGTTTTTGGCTAAATCGGATGACTATATCATATGGCTACCATACGAACGATCGGTCGGAAAATGGGAAAAAAGATAATTTTTTTGAAAATTTCTTAAGCGAGCACAGGGTATCAAAACTTCGGCACATGCGAAGTTAGCTTAGCTTTCTCGTTTACTGTGCTTTACTTTTAAGAGCAGATTCCTTTAATTTGATTCTTGCAAACTTTTCAGAGCCTACATTTGTGGGTCTATGAAATACTCCATCCAAGACATGTTGTGCTTGATTTAAGAACTGGCTTTTCTTACATTTTTTGACATACTACAAGTACGAAATGTTCTAAAGAACATTTCGTTCTAAGCACAAAACATACTCCATCCCAGGTCAATCCAAACCAAATGTCTGAACAAACGATAGTTCAACAATATTCACACTGCACTGAACTTCGACCCCATTGGAAGGCAATTTGTATCGGTTGTAAATGGCAGGCACGCCATGTTTCAGCCACCAGCTAAATAAAGGTGGTCAGCGAACGGAGCTTATCAACTCAAATTAGCCAAGTTAAATAAAGAAATTGAACCCACGATTTATACGTAAATAGCATTTCCCCTGTGTGACACTGCGGATGGCAACCAGCCAGCTGACTGCAGCCCTTTCGGTCTCGGTTTGGGGTTCGGTTTCGGTTTCAGTTTCGTGTTCTGGCTAACCCAATTAGCACTTCTCCACTAGTTTGTCAGACACGAAATGTATTTATGTCCGCTGTCTACTGTTTATGTTGATACAACACATCATAATGGCTGGGATGCCCGAAAGTTGGGCGATCCTTGCCTTAGAGTGCGGCCGCCGCCGCACGTCAACTTTTTGGAAAATCCCGAAAAAGAAGAGACATTCGGCACAAACGACACCGCCACCGGTTGCCGGTCACAGATCTCGGGCTCGCATTATCATTATCAAAGTGTTTACTCAGCTAGCGGGTCCCCGGTTTTGCGCTCCTCACACATTTCTTGCCCGGGATGTGTTAATTGCACTTGGCGATGTTTTCCTTGAAAAGTGATCCTTTTTAGCTGCCCTCAGACGACGGCGACGACGACGACTATTACCGCTGCACCGCGATAACGATATGGCCCTATGGATATCAGATTAAACAACATTTGCCGACCCCGAAATGACACGACCCGACCCGACCTTGGTGCCGGCAAACACAAACAGTACAGGGCCTATGCACACACAAGGCCGGAGGATGAGCAAAGGAATGGGAAGGGTCTTTGTTGTGTCGCACGATTGTAAACTGAAATTCGGTAGCATGTTTTCACAACATGTCGCCCAATTTACCCTTTCACGGGTTTTCTCTCTATCTCTCTATCCATTTGGGCTATGCCGGTTTATTGGTTCGGTTCGGTTCGGTTGTGGTGTGAGTTGACCAACTGTGAAGCGAACCAAACATAAAGTAGGATGCTTATAAGATTTTGGTGGAGATTAGAAGAAATCTATGGAATACTCAATGCTTTGCTTGTGATTAGCTTACCCTCGCGGCAACAGTTAGGATGGAGTAATCGAAATGCAGGCTTTCTGACATCTTCAGAATGGGGTATACCCCATAGTTAGGAGACGAAATGTTAGACCAGGCGATCAATCGACGGCAGAAATGTGCTAAACACCTTGCATTCCACAGAGCTGCTAAGACAGACAGCAGTTGAAGCTGAAGCTCGCAGAACAAACTGTTGCTGAAAGGGTAAGGGCAAAAACTTGCTCAAAGCAAGAAAGAAAGTCGGTCCGGCTCGACTATAACATACTCTGTACCAATCAGAGCTGCAAACCAAAAACCATATTCGCATCTCCGGTACACATGTTCGAACCCAAATTAACGAATGTTTAAGGTTCGAGGTTTTTGGGAGCAGGTTTTGGTTCGAACCTAGGTTCAGTCTATGCTTTATACAACAATACTCATTTTTGTCTTCTATGTGTTTTGAAAACCACATTCGACCGAAAAACTTCCCAAATTGTATGGGAAACAAGAAATATTCAATTTTCAATTCAATTTTGTGCCGATGTTTTTATACCCTTGCAAATGGTCGCTTAAATATTTTCAAAAAATACCCCTTTTTCCCATTTTCCGACCGATCGTTCGTATGGTAGCTATATGATATAGTCATCCGATTTGGCCAAAAATTTGTAAAACTATGTGAAAGCAGGTGAAACAAACAAATACAAAATTGCAGGATGCTACCATTAAAAACAAAAAAGTTTTTCTAACTAAAACTGTTTTTCAGACCTATCTTTTGTATGGCAGCTATACCATATAGTTGTCCGATTTTCATCAAACTGGGCAAAATTATAAAAAAGCATAGAAAACTTATGAATACAAAGTTTGGAGACGTTTCTATTGAAAAGAAAAAAGTTTTTCTCACTAAAACTAGTTTTCCGACCGATTGTACCTATGGGAGCTATGAGATATAGTCATCCGATTTGGTCGGCTCCGACATATTAGTAGTGTACAGCAAAACGAAGACTCTGTGCAAAATTTCAGCTCGATAGCTTTAAAACTGAGAGATTAGTTTGAGTAGAAACAGACGGACAAAGCTCAATCGACTCAGCTCGTCACCCTGATCAAGAATATATATAGTTCATGGGGTCGGAAATGAATATTTCAATGCGTTGCAAACTTCTGGGCAAAATTATAATACCCTTTGCAAGGGTATAAAAATATTTCCAAAATAATGTTAGACTCTTGCTTTTTAGAATTATTTAAGAGGCTTTAAAGTCGTGGAGCTTTAAAAACAGAGACTGTTATGGGATGGGATGGTATATAGGGATTTTATAAGGAAATCTAATCGTATTTTATTTGCCCATTTTAGGAGTCAGTCGCACCAAAGAACAGATGAAGTCGGTAGACAGAAGGTCAAATTTTTGTGTCAGTTTTGTTCAACCGAACCGAAATTTTGTGTTCAGCTTTAATTTCTAAAGAAATTTCTTCGGTTCTAGGTTCGGTTCATAGTAAAATACAAGTCGGAGTTCCGGGTTCGAACCGGTTCGGTTCAAAACTGGTTTGCAACCAATCAAATTATACGCTTATCATTAATTTTTATGAAATCAAGTTGATGGCATCGTATAAAGATATTGAATATATCTGATATATCAGATTTTCAAAGTAGCCAAAGTCTCGGTTAACACAAACCAATCCATTTTCTAAGCGAATTGCGTTCCGTAAATCCGTTTCTACTTCAAATTGAAAGAAATTTCATGAATCCTTCCGCTTTGCTCCAAGAAGTATGGCAGCAGTTCAAGTTGTAGATATATAGAACAAATCTGATAACCTCACACACACACACAGGATGGAAGTGACCTACCCCACCCCACCCCGCGTATCCTCAAGTCCTCGCTGTACCCCCCCCCCCCCCTAAGGGCCATTGCGTTTAATGAACACATCAAAAAGAGTTGCCTCGACTGCGATGCGAGTTGTCCAGGCGCATGAGTTCAAGTCGAGTTCGTGTGTTTTTTTTTTTTCTGCTTTATTTCCAGGGCACTTTATGCACTTTGGCCGCTGCGGGCTTTGCCGGTTGAAATTAGTTTCTTCCTTTATTTTTTTTTGTTTTTCGTTTTGTTGTTCGGTCGGTGCGATTCAATTTTTTGAATTGAATGCCATGAATATCGAAGCCAACCGAGTGCATGAGCGTTGCTTCTTTTTCTGCCGTTTTTAACAAACATAAAATCAATTACACAAGCTTCATTAAGCTGGCCGGGGCAGGTGAGTGTGAGAGTGTGGTTGGAAGGTCGGTTGGTGGGTCAACGGGTGGGGTTGCAGCCACATAGCGGATACGCGCACCACACTCACACACACTCACACACACGGGAGCGACCACAACCGCGGGAGGTAGGTGGTGGTGGTGGTGGTGGTGGTGGTAGGACGACTCGCTGACTCTCGCAGCCGATGGTCGCTTTTGGCATATGTCATCACCGACAACTGAATAATTGCGGTTGAGGCCAAAGTTGCACCCATCCTTCACACCAAACTGATGCCTTAATTCAACTAAAGTGATTGATGCCAGCCAAAGTTTTGAGTTTTGTGCAGATTAGGTGGGAGTGGGTCAGGAGTGGGAGATTCATGTGCATCCCATCCCTTTTTTTCTGAGGTGGATATGAAATATGTTTAGTTAAGTTTGTGTACTTTCTGGGTAGTTAATTGATTGCTTAACTAGAGAGTCAAGGCCTTGTAGGTTGGCGGTTTTGCTGTTATCATCAGTAGACTTTGCTTTAACCTAGCCTTTTAGACCATTCCCATTTGTATTGCCATTCGATAAATTCAATATATTGTGCTGAAGCAAATAATATTCATTTCTGACCAGTTTTACTCTGTGTCTTACCTTGTGTATCGAGTATCTTTAAATCGAACTGAGACCTTCTTAAATTAAGCAACTTCATTCATAATGTAAGAGTTTTCTATTTCTAAAATCCTGAAAGCCACATCATTTGAGTCTTAGTTTTAGAAAGGGAAAACTATTTTCTACATATCAGAAAGTAAAGGAAGTGAGAGGAGGAACGCGTATAACCTCCTCATTTAATGGAATAAGTCTTGCGTTTGATTAACGAAAGTCTCTTTGCAAAAAACAACTTGCAATTCTTGGTAAATATTCACCTTGTCTCGAGGAAACTACATCCCTTAAGACATCTTAGCTCATTTGACTATCAAACACTCGCGTGAGGAACGAGTAAAGCATGCAGTCAAGCCAAATATCAATCAGTTGCTTCCCATATATATTCCCCATGAAGAGAATACATACTTGAGAACTACAAGCGGTGTCTTTCTTTCTTCTTTATTATAGAGAAAAGTTAACTAGTTTGCATAACCTTGCAGCAGGCTTTTCCAACTAATTTCAAGCACATTTTCACTGAAAACAAACCAGTTTTTCTCACTAAGACTACTTTTCTAACCTTACTTTTTTATGACAGCTATACTATATAGATGTTCGATTTTGACCAAACTTAATGGAATCATGTGAAAGCATAGCAAACTAAGAAATACAAAGTTTGGAGGCATTTTCTTTGAAAACAAACAAGTTTTTCTCACTTAGACTAGTTTCTCGACCGATCATTCCTATGGCAGCTATAGCCTATAGTCATCCGATTTGAACAAAACTTTAAAGAACTGTGTGAAAGCTTTTAAAATGAATATATGACAATTTTGAAGAGGTTTACATTGAAAACAAAAAAGTTTTTCTCACTTAGACTACTTTATTACCTAACTTTTCTATGACAGCTATACTATATAGATGTCCGATTTCGACCAAACTTTGTGGAATTATGGTAAAGCGTAGCAAACTAGGAAATATAAAGTTTGGAGGCGTTTTCTTTGAAAGCTAACAAGTTTTTCTCACCAAGACTACTTTTTTGACACTACTTTTCTATGACAGCTACATTATATAGCTGTACGATTTCAACCAAACTTGGCAGAATCATGAAGAAGCATAGAAAACTAGTAAATACGGAGTTTGGAGACGTTTCCATTGAAAACAAAAAAGTTTTTCTCAGTGGAACTAGTTTTCGACCGACCGTTCCTATGACAGCTATATGTTATAGTCATCCGATCCGGCCGGTTCCGACAAATGTGCAGCGTATTTGTAACAGAAGACTTGGTGCAAAGTTTGGTCACGATAGCTTTAAAACTGACGGAGGAGACGCACGGACAAGGCTTAATCAACTCAGCTCGTTATGCTGATCAAGCATATATATACTTTATGTGGTCGGCAATGCTTCCTTCTATGGGTTACACAATTTTTTGTATACCCTCTGCAAGGGTATAAAAACGGCTCGGTTCGGCAAGACCATTTTTGAGATCTGTGAGTTGAAAAAGACAGACGGACCTGGCTATATAGACTCGACTGTTGTTGCTGTTTAAGACTTTCACACAAACTAAATATACTCTGTGTACCTCTGATGCCTTTACATTTCGCAGATTTATATACTTTTCTAGATGGAGTCGAAGTCGAACTGAATTTCAAACAAAAGAACAAAAAAAAAATAGTCAACCCAAAGGTTGATCCATTCAAGTCCAACTAATCATATGCAACTCGTCCATTCCTCCTTCCCTGGGGATTGTACGATTTTTGTCCCTGACACAGAAGAAGTAACCGATTGAATCCACAAATATTTTAACTGTTGACCGCATCAACAATGTTTTTTTTTTTTTGGTAGCCAAAAGTTATGTTTGTTTGTTTGTTTGTTGTTTTTTAGTTTTGTGGCGTTCAGTGGCTGACCCCCACCTCCACACCCCAAGGTGCTGTAGAGTGTGTCCTGCCGTTATCCTGGGCCAGTGCCCTCAGAGCTGTGTGCTTACCCATTAAGTTGGTTTTATTGACAACAAGTCGTCGAGTCGCCCGGGTCGCCTTCAGTGATGAAATGTAAGCAACATCAAAGCACTTTGCTCCTTGTCCTTCTTTACCCCAAACTGCCACCCAGCATCCCGGCCTGCCGGCATCCCGGCCTGCCGGTTGTTTGTTCCGAATGTTTGCACAAATCCTGCGACTTTGTGTGGGGGTGGGTGGGGTGATGATCCCTTTTGACGTGGACGCATTATAAAAATCAATGAATTAACATTTACATGCGAAAGTATTTGACCACAAAAAAGAAACAAATGTACAACGACGACCTATGCCTATTTGTATATGTGACGGTTGGTGGCCCCGCCCCCCCCCCCCGGCCGGACCCTTCCCAGGCATCCCTTGTGTGCATACACTTGATTACTGGTGTTTTTTCCCCGTGTCGTATTTGCTTTTTGTGCGAGTGATTCTTCTGTGTTTTGCAGCTTTTTTTTTGAGGTTTTTTGTTTGTGTTGTCGAGGACATTAAAGTCAGCGAGGGATTCATCTGCATAAGGCAGCGGGGGGTGGGTGGGAAGGAAGGGGGTCGACTGGGCAGGGGCTGAAATCATTTCTATTACAAATTTAATCATCCTAAACAGTTTCCCTCCCCCCAACCCAACCACCACCAATTGATGCATTTCAGTGCCTTTCAATTGGCTTTTAACCGATTAGGTGGGACCATTAACCCTTCCCTGATTTGCCCCACCCCCACCCCCCACCACCTTCTCCCCCCGCACTTCATTAGCATGAAACGGCAATATTTGACATTCAGTTCCATATGCCGCGACAGCCAAACATTTTAGCCAATTGGCAATTGCCCAGATAGCAGTAGATTCCTTGGGGTGGGGGGGGGGGGGGGGTTAGCCAGCCATTAGTTGGCAGTTGGGAAGTCGAAGTCAGCAGCGGAAGGATCAAGCAAAACAAACTGCGATTAGATCGACGCGGAGCGACAATGGAACGTGCTGTGTTCAACTTCTGATAAGAGCAACCAGCTCCAGCTCCAGCTCCAGCTCCAACCCGGTTGGCTGTCAAAGACAAAGTGTCTGGCATAATGCTCATGGCCACTTTGAAAGCTGAAACGAGTCCGAGGTGGCAGCGTTTCCTGCTTGTAATGCTGGGCATCGAGCCCCCTTAATCTTGCCGACGCAATGCAACGCACAGTGGTACAACCATCAAGGGAATACTCATCGAATTTGATCAACATTTCAGAGAAGTAAACTCGGGCAACAGGATGGGATGCTGTGTGGCATAACCTGTGCGGCAGCATCCCTCTTTCAAACCACTGTGCGTTATTTGTTGGCGGTCCTGTTTCTCTCGCCTCTGCCCAATGCTGATCTGGCAGTAGTTTTACATATAAAGCCATGCTGCTACCGCTGCCACAGGGCCCTGTGCCCGGGTCACCTCCACTTGGGCACTCAATGGAAATCGGACGCTGTAGGAGTTGGGCGCGAATCGCATGCGATTGCGATCGGCGAGGTAACAAAGCGATAATGCGAAAATCGTGTAATCCATTAGCGTAACTTTTTTGCAAATTTGTGACAATGACAATATTAAGATAACACACGCGAGTGTGTGCCCAAGTCCCAATCCCAGACCGAGGTGCGGTGGTGACCATTGTGTTTGCCCAGCGAGCCGCTGCACAGAGCCAAATTAATTTGTCGTCTGGCTGGAAAAATCTTTGCCATCGAGTTTGGTGGTCCGCCGGGACGATTGCTGCCGCTGCTGCCGCTGTTGCCGCTGTTGCCGCTGACTTCATCAGCTCGCAAGATGTCAAACTGGAATTACGATGCAGCCAGGCGCAACCGGGGCCAGTATCAGCATATGCCTTTAATTGAAGATGCGTGCGCGCATACTTAAATCGCGCAAACAACACTTTGATCTTAAAAGAAGTGACGTTTAGTGGTAGTTTTTATGGTGATAATGATCTCTGCGATGGGACAGTGATGCCATTTATTATGCTGCGATTATCGGTGCCAAGTCGCTGCCGGATCGTTTGCGAGCTAGGTGAGCGAGAGCGAGAGCGGAGCGGAGGGGACAGGCCAGGAGACAAGCCAATAAATGCAGTGAACAGATTGTGACACTAGATATCGGGCTGGTGGGAAGGTAAAAGTGTATTGAAATTGTGGTGCCAAATTGAAGATCGATCCGTAGCGATGGGTATAATCATTTATGATGGCATCGGCTGGGGGGGGGGGAAAGGTGTTACATTTCCGGTCTACGATCATCCCCATTCGCCTACAGCTTGAGTGTCCGCATCTTCATGAGGATCTTGCAAAAGCTTCTAGGAAAAAGCTTCTTCTGTTCCGAAAGTCAGGTGGCAACGCTGTGGCATTTATATATAAGGTTATTCGTTATGTTTGTTAAGACGAACTTTGTAAACTAGGGCACAAAACGTGCCCCATGTAACTATCAGCCGACTATGAGAGCAATTTTGTTTCGAAAACAAGGTGGCAACATTGAACACATTTTTTGCCACTGAAAATAAGAGAAACTATTTCACATAATTGCAAAAAAAGCTGCTGAATAATAGTTTCTATCAGCAGAATTTAGTTAAATTGCTGCTCCGGAAACCAGGTGGCAACGCTGAACTATTTATAAGATTATTAGCTACTTAAGTTCAGACAGTATTTGGAAAATAAAGCAAAATTCGTGAATATTCATGGCTTAAACAGTCCGACTTTTAGTTTAATTTTGGTCAGAAAACCAGGTGGCATCGCCAAAACATCTTTAATAGTTTCGCTGCTTACAGTAAAAGAAACTCAGGACATTATTCCAAAAAAAAACTGCAGAATAGAAGTTTCTGTCAGCCGATTTTGGTCCACTTTTCATGTATAAGATTATTAGCTTCTTAAATTAAGACAGTATATGGAAACTACAGCAAAATTTGTGAATAATCATACCTTTAATCTGGCGATTTTTAGTTTAAATCTGGTCCGAAAACCAGGTGGCAACATTCAAACACCCACAATATTTTTCCTTCTTGAAGAAAGAGAATTTATGGACATTTCTGCAAAAGAAAACTGCAAAATTATAGTTTGCATCAGTCGATTTTAGTTGAATTCTGGTCTGAAAACCAGGTGGCAGCGCTAAAACATCTATCAATTTCTTCGCTACTTAAATTAAAGCAGACTATGGAAACTCTAGCAAAATTCGTGAATAATCATAGCTTTTATCAGCCGTTTCAAGTTCAATTCTGGTCCGAAAACCAGGTGGCAACGCCGAAACATCAATAATATATTCGTTTCTTAGAAACAAGGAAACTACAGCAAAATTTGTCAATAATCATAGCTTCCATTGGCCGAATATTACTTCAATTTTGGACCAAAAACCAGGTGGCAACGCTAAAACATCTATAATATTTCCGCTTCTTCAAATATAAATGATTTTCGAATACAACTTCAGTTCCGGTTTCTCCTTGGAGTTCGAGTTTAATTTTCCTTCATTTTTTTTTTTTTTTTTGTTCTTCCAACGAATCCATCTCCAAACTGTCGATGCCCCCAGGGTATTGCCCTTCTCCATTGCCGGGGGGCTGTTGTTATGATTTGTCACCTTTTAGTTTTTTCGATGGCAGCAAATGTAAACTATTTGTCGCCCACGATGTAAACACATCGCTGGCAAAAGAAAACAAATACCCGTCGCCATGCGTCACATTTGCTGTCGCTGTCAGAGACGGAGACGGAGCAAATGCATTTTGGGTCGCCAGCCTAATCACCTGCTCCTGTTTGTGTTGGAGGGGGGGAGAGGGAGAGGAGCGGGGAGCTGACTTGAAATTGAAATGGGCTGAACTGAAGTTCCAATCACACTGCATAGCCCAAAAACCGAAACCGAACTATTTGCTGCTATTCTAGCATCTGGGCTGTGCTTTGGTTCGATTGGAAACTTTGGATGCACACGCACACACGCACACACGCACACACAGGAACCCACATCAAATAACAGTTTATGGCATTACGCATGCCATAGCAGCAGCAACAGCACAAGCAGACACATAGGCCCATGTCCCACTCCCATTTCCATGCCACACTGTCATAGTCATCCATTTGCCTGCGTGCACAATTAGGACTACACAGATTGGAGATGGCTGCGTGATGATGTGAGAATTGGTGAACACTGCCTATGCACTCGCGGCACATTTGTTGTTGCAATGCACGCAGTCAGCCTGAAGGTATTTGCTTAAGCAGTGGAAGTATGGAATTCTAGAGACTCTGTTGGGAAAGCTGATCGATTTTCGACTGCAGCGTTTCCTGCTCACCAACACAAGCACATTTGTGCATATTTGTATCGTTGCGTAAAAAATCAAAGTAAATCGAGTAAAGTTCCTAATCCTTGCCAACACAAGCACACTTTTCTGTCCTCTATCTCCGCTCTTTGCCTAATTTGTATACTTTACTTAAAGCTAAAGTCCACATAGGACAATACGCTGACTAGAGGGAGACGGAGATATGATTGAAAATTAACTCAGAGAGTGCAAATGACAGCGAACAGCTGATGCTAGGAGTCTCTTGCAAAATCATCTTATAAAATGTGTCCGAAAGTGTGTGCTACAACACTAATTTCATGAATTCGAGTGACACACTTAATGGCGAGGCGTAGCCAATGTAAAATTGTGCTGGCGTTGCCAGATTTTGTATATAAAAGCTGTTGCCCGTATCTGAGGCATTGGCAACATGGTAAGGACTAATCAACGTTGGACGGTACCAACTCAGTTACCATAGAGATATTTCGAAGTAGGAGTGAAAAAAGACTCCAAAGCAGCACCTCGAAGGAGCGTTGCCGGAGCATTGCGAAGCAGGAGTGAAAAGGGACTCCAAAGCAGCACCTCGAAGGAGTCCTTTGCAAAGAAACCCGTAGGCGAATAGAGGAGGCCGCTCCGAGTCTTTGCGGGTTATCTGAGTGCGGGAGTCCCTTGGGCAGACTTTTTTCATATATTTCTAAAGCGGATATGCTCCTTTGGTACACTTTTCGGAGCCTCCCTAGGAGGCTCAGCGCACCGTACAGGTAGTCGTAATGAGTCCTCCTTTCGGACTCCGCCGGTTGGCTGGGACCTAAAAGTTCAGCAGCCAAATGTTTAAATCCCGCCCCGAATTTCAATTTTTCGCTCTCTTCGAAGCTTCGACTACTTTACTATCGCCTTACATATCGTTACATCTCAGGGCTCGTTACTGGAATGACTGGTCACTCGTTACTTTAACAAAATGTGTCACTTTTCAACACTTTTTTTGTGATTATGCAGCACTAAGCGGGCCTTGACTGGTATATAAGGGCTGCCCGTAGCGCTGTAAAAATCATTCACCATCCGGTCGCCTGGCTGTGCGGCTCGGACTATCTTTTTTTTTATTAATTTAATTTAATTTTTTTTTGCTTTGGTTTTTTTTTAAGTCGCTTTCGACTAGAATTACTTAAATTCGTTAATTTCTTAATTATTAATTTGCCCATTTCCGTTCATGTCCATAACCACTACTTCCATACTCTACAAATACGACAACAGTTGTGGCAATCGCTCGACAGATATTCAAGTAATAAAACGCCGCATCTTACTTTGAAATATCCCAACTGACTAAGTTTGCAAGTTGATTTGTTAGCTTCTTAATTTTTCACTTGCCCATCTCAGTTCATGTCCCTAGCAACTATTTCCATGGTACCTTTACTCACATACAATGGAGATACTTTCATTGCCTTAATATCTACTTACAAAGTTTTTATATTTTTTTTTAAAAGAAAAGAACTAAGTCGCTTTCGACTCTTCTCCCGATTTTGGAGTTAAAATTGTTAGTTTCTTAATATTTCACTTGCCCATCTCAGTTCATGTCCATAATCACTATTTCCATGTGTAATGGGAAGAATTTAGAGATACTCAAAGTTCTTGAATTGGAACTTTGTTAAAAGAAAACAGTCGTTTTCGACTCTTCTCCCGATTTTGGAGTTAAAATTGTTAGTTTCTTAATTTTTCACTTGCCCATCTCAGTTCATGTCCATAATCACTATTTCCATGTGTAATGGGAAGAATTTAAAGATACTCAAAGTTCTTGAATTGGAACTTTATTTTAAAGAAAACCAAGTCGCTTTCGACTCTTCTCCCGATTTTGGAGTAAAATTGTTAGTTTCTTAATATTTCACTTGCCCATCTCAGTTCATGTCCATAATCACTATTTCCATGTGAAATGGGAAGAATTTAGAGATACTCAAAGTTCTTGAATTGGAACTTTATTTTAAAGAAAACCAAGACGCTTTCGACTACTACCGATTTTGGAGTAAAATTGTTAGTTTCTTAATATTTCACTTGCCCATCTCAGTTCATGTCCATAATCACTATTTCCATGTGAAATAGGAAGTATTAAAAGATACTCAAAGTTCTTGAATTGGAACTTTGTTAAAAGAAAACAGTCGCTTTCGACTCTTCTCCCAAGTTGGGAGTAAATTTGTTCGTTTCTTAATTGTTAAATAGCCCATAGCCATCAACTCCATTCCCAATTCTTTTATGGATTAGTTTCTTAATATTTCAATTGCCCATCTCAGTTCATGTCCATAATCACTATTTCCATGTGAAATAGGAAGTATTTAAAGATACTCAAAGTTCTTGAATTGGCACTTTTTCAAAAGAAAACCAAGTCGCTTTCGACGTGAGTTTCTTAATTTTTCAATTGCCCATCTCAGTTCATGTCCCTAGCGACTATTTCCATGGTTCCACTATATACAAAATGAATGTACTGATACCTTTCATTTCCTTAATATCTACATACAAGTTTACTTATAATATTTTTCGATAAAAAAACTAAGTCGCTTTCGACTCTTCTCCCGATTTTGCAGTAAAAATTGTTATTTTCTTAATTTTTCAATTGCCCATCTCAGTTCATGTCCATAGCCACTATTTCAATGATACCAAATATGTACACAAAATTAATGTTTTTGGAAATACTTCCATTTCGTTAATATACATAAATAAAAGAGGAAAGTTAACTTAGGCTCGACCGAAGTTTAAAGGACATTTCTACTGAAAAAAAAGTTTTTCTCACTAAGACTACTTTCTGACTCTACTTTCCTATGATAGCTATACTCATTAGATGTTCGATTTCGACCAAACTTAGTGGAATCATGAGAAAGCATAGCAAACTAAGAAATACAAAGTTTAAAGTTCACCAAAACTATTTTCTTGACCGATTATTCCTATGGCAGCTATAACCTATAGTCATCCGATTTTAACAAAACTTTAAAGAATTGTGTGAAAGCTTATGAAATAAATATGTGCCAATTTTCAAGAGGTTTACATTGAAAACAAAAAAGTTTTCCTCACTAAAACTAGTTTTCTAACCTTACTTTTCTATGGCAGCTATACGATATAGATGTTCGATTTCAACTAAAATTGGTGGAATCATGGGAAATCATACCAAATCAGAAAATACAAAGTTTGGATTCGCTTACATTCAAAACAAAAAAGTTTTTCTCACTAAGACTACTTTTCTGACTCTACTTTTCTATGACAGCTTTGGATTATAGATGTTCGATTTCGACCAAACTTAGTAGAATCATGTGAAAGCATTCCAAACTAAGATATACAAAGTTTGGAGGCGATTGCATTGATAACAAAAAAGTTTTTCTCACTAAAACAAGTTTTTTGACCCAACGTTCCTATGGCAGCTACATGTTATAGTCAACCGATCCGGGCAGTTTCGACTGATGTGCAGCGTATTTGTACCAGAAGATAACTTTCGATTTGAGGGAGGAGATGGCATAGAAACGGACGGACAAGGCTAAATCAACTCAGCTCGGCAGGCTGATCAAGAATATGCGAAATGCTGCCTTCTATGCGTTGCAAACAGGGTATAAGGGTTTACAAATTGGATGTATTTGGAAATACTAGATAAAGTCCAAGTAATAACACATATAACTTAACATATTAAGTGTGACCAGCCATTTAGCACAGTCGTACGGTCACTCTGGCTATTGTTTACATGGCACTGAGTCATCTCTACAGCGAAATGAAATACGTATACTCTCTTCTCATTCAATAAACCCGGAAACCCCACCATACCCGAGGTATCCAATCATAACCGCCCACCCCTCCCCGCCCCGCCCCCCTCCCGCTATCTAATAAAACAACCAAAAGTGGCCCAGCCTGATTAGCTAACGCCCCGAGGCGGCACACACTCGCACGCTGACATCTCTAATTTACATGCATACTTGCAGCCAGCAGCTCCATGCCCAATTCCGCCCTTCATCGATTACGCGCTTCCCGGCCCCAACTCTTCCTCCCACCACCACCACCGCCGCCCCCGCCCGCCTGCCTGCAGCATCGTATTTTTAGCTAGTGTTGATGTCTTCAATTAAAGAACCGCGGATGCTGCCAACAACAATTAGATTGCGGTGCTGCGTTTAGTTAGTGCGAGTGCGAGGCGATGCCGTGCGACACCGTGTGGGTGGGGGGGGGCAGCAGCGGCAGCCAGCACCGAGCCCCATGTGGTTGGTGGAATTGGTTCTTTGCGCAAGGTGTCACTGTTCGTCGTCGTCGCCACCTCCAAGAATTAGTTGTCAAATGGCTTTTCAGCAATTTTCGTGGTGTGACAGACGCCTTTTACCCGGGTGTCGCCATGTCGCCCGCTGTCGTTGTCATGAATTTGTCTTACGTTAATAATTTATAAATTTATGATTTCGGGTAATGGGTTTCTTTTGTCCCACTGTGCGGGGCGGGCGGATGGGTGTGTGCGGGGCACAAGACATTTTCGTTGCCCCCTTGTCAATATAATCGATTTAATATGAATTTTTCCATTAGTCGCAGTCTCCGATTTTAGACGCGTCCGGGCCCAGATCCGGCGGCGCACATGCCACATGTCTGTATGTGGCTATGGGACCACCAATTGCGGAGTTTAGAGTTCCGTCTGGCGGTCTCTAAAAATATATATATATATATATATATATATGTACATATATCGCTCTATATGCGTTTGGTCAATCCGAAATGCGTGCGGTTTCGATTTTATGACCTGTGACTGGCTCTCTCAGTGGAGGGGAGCATCAAGTGGCATTTTGCATTGGAACACTCCGATTGCTGCTCCGGTTGCTCTTTTGGTGGTCTTTTGGGAGGGGGGGAGGGGGTGAAGGAAAGGCATGTGGGCCTACAGTATTCCGCAGAAACGCTTCCACCGAGCCTGTAATATCAGCGGACCATGGCTATGTTTAAGTTTTGGTCACGAACGGCAGGCGATATTTTTAGATTTATCACTGGACGTGGCGACCACACGAAGCTATGGCATACGGAAAAGTTGTACACACTGTAAATATACTGTGTGTGGGGGTCATGTTTGTATAACTCAGTATTATTTATCGACTGCCCGATAAATAACCATTGTCAAGGCATGAAAACATCCTGTGCTTACACTTTTGCCTGGCATAGAGTATGTTATAGTCCGTCAGTTTGTAAGCTATAGCGGCTAAACTTTGCACGTAGTCGTCTGGCGCAAATACGCTGCACATATGTCGGAAACGGCAGGATCGAATGACCATAGCATATAGATCGGTTGAAAAACTAGTTTTAGTAAGAAAAACTTTTTTGTTATCAATGCAATACAAACTTTATATTTCTTAGTTTCCCATGCTTTCCTATGATTTTACCATGTTTGGTCGAAATCGGACATCTATATAGTATAGCTGCCATAGAAAACTAAGGTTAGAAAACTAGTCTTAGTGGGAAAAACTTTTTTATTTTCAATGCAAACCTTCTGAAAATTGGCATTTACCTGTTTAATAAGCTTTTACACAGGTCTTTAAAGTTTTGTCAAAATCGGATGACCATAGGATATGGCTGCCATAGGAATGATCGGTCGAGAAACTAGTTTTAGTGTGAAAAACTTTTTTGTTTTCAACGAAAATGCCTCCAAACTCCGTATTAACTATTTTTGTATGCTTCTTAATGATGCTGCCAAGTTTGGTCAAAATCAGACTTTCATATAATATAGCTGTCATGCAAAAACAGAGTCAGAAAAGTGGTCTTAGTGAGAAAAATATTTTTGTTTTCAATGTAAACCTCTTAAAAATTGGCACATATCTATTATATGAGCTTCTACATAATTATTTAAAGTTTCGTCAAAATCGGATGACCATAGGTTATGGCTGCCATAGGAATGATCGGTCAAGAAACTAGTCTAAGTGAGAAAAACCTTTTTGTTTTCAACGAAAACGCCTCCAAACTTTGTATTTCTTAGTTTGCTTTGCTTTCCCATGATTCCACTAAGTTTCATCAAAATCGGACAACTATATAGTATAGCTGTCATAGAAAAGTTGATTCAAAAAAGGAGTCTTAGTGAGAAAAACTTGTTTGTTTTCAATGGAAATGTACTCAAAATTGCCATTTATGCATTTGATATGCCTTTACACAATTCTGCAAAGTTTTGTCAAAATCGGTTGACTATAGCATATAGCTGCAGTACGAATCGGCGGTCGTAAGAGAAGTTCCAATACATTTCCACCGAACTTCTACCCAAGTCTAAGAAGTCACAGCCTGTGCCATTTTATGACCATTATCATAAATCGCTTCACCGGTTTCATAATCGAAACGTTGCCTTTCCGCCATAACCCTGCCCATTTGAATAAAAGTCATATGTGACATTAAATTTCACAGGCTGGATGCTTATTCCAGGCACAAACCGAACCAATGGCATTTGCATTTTGCCAAAGCGGAAAAACCCTTCACAGCAGGGACCGTCGTGGTTTTTGGGGCTGGTGGTGAAAATTTGTTTGTTGATACTTTTTGTCGAGAGCGTATTGTGTGGAAATTGATTCTTAAACGCTGTGAAGACTGATGCGAGATTGACTCCAGCCACCCCTAGCAGTCGACAGCCGGAGCGATGGACGGATTGGTGGGGGTTGCTGGGAGGCGGGGGGGGCCGGGCGAAGGCACACATTAAACAGCAGCAACAAAAATTTAAATGCCACTGAACGGGCAAAGAAAAAAAGGATACAGATACGGATACGGTTACGGTTACGGTTACGGAAAAACAATGTGGATAGCCGCAGCAGAGCCACCCCTCCTAAAAAGTGGACGAGTGTACGTACAGATGTCGAGAGTCTTAAATTGCATTAACTCATTTAATGATGTTCAAATTGTGGAGCAGCGGGCGGGGGACCACATTGGCGCCACACACACACACCACCACCCCCACCCCCCCTGAGAATCTCACGCCACTTTGCGACACCCAGCAGCGGCAGCAGCGGCAGCAGGCCAGGACCAGGAGGCATCACTTTAAATTGCTGCTGTCAAAGCGGCTGGGTGAGCATGTGCCATGTGGGAAGGGTGAAGGTGGCTCGCCCAAACTATTTGTCATGTCTGTCACACTCTCGTACATCTTTGTCAACACTATTTAGAAGTTTAATAAATTTTCACTCTGTTGAAACGTCAAATTGTCAAATGTTTAATACACACACACACACACACACGCCTCCCCCTGTCAGCCGACACAATGTTAATTTTGCTGGTGTTTGAAAGTGAGTGAGTGTTGGGCAACGGTGTAGCAGAGCAGAGAAGTAGTGTTGCCGGATTCTGTATGGCAAGTGCCGTATCACACAACTCTGGCAGCTAACGAGGTGTTTCACCATTCACGCCGCGGGGCAGCTTTCACTGGTGTTGCCACACAGCTTGTACATTGTTATCGATTGTTGGCTTGACAGTGTTGCTAAACACTGAAGCCCTTAGAGCCAATCGATATTTGGTTTAAAAACGATTTACTGGTAACAACCAAGGAACCGCTCCCGGTGAACTCTAATATTGCAATTGCTTCAACATTTTTAACAATTTTGTAATACTCACTTTTTTTGGAGCTGGCCAGTTTTTTCACTTTGATCCTGATGCAGTCACTGATCCTCTTTCCAGATGAATGATGGTTATCCCAGATTTCTTCCAGGCGCTTGAGGTGTCAATTGAAAGAAAGTGTGACAGAGGAGGATCACTTTTCAAGCAAACTTCCTAACACCTCCATTTCCTGTAATGCAAGAGTGATGCGCTCCCATTGCAGTGTCGTCAGCAAAAGTGGCGACCGTGAGGCAGGGTTGCCGCTTATTTTATAGCACTTCTTTCGATGTTGAAAAAGTATCGCTTTGATATCGATAGTTTGTGATTTGGGATAGCTGCCATACAAAAGATAGGTCTGAAAAACAACAGTCTTAGTTAGAAAATCATTTTTGTTTTTAATTGTAGCATCCTGCAATTTTGTATTTGTTTGTTTCACTAATATATCGAAACCGACCGGATTGGATGACTCAATCTCATAGCTCCCATTAGAACAATCGGTCGGAAAACTAGTTTTAGTATAAAAAACTTTTTTCGTTTCAATGGAAATGTATCCAAACTTTGTAATCGTAGATTCTATATGTTTTTTTATGATTCTACCAAGTTTTATTTAAATCGGACAACTATATGGTATACCTTCCATACTAAAGATAGGTCTGAAAAACAGTCTTAGTTAAAAAAACTTTTTGTTTTTAATGGTAGCATTCTGCAATTGTGTATTTGTTTGTTTCACCTGCTTTCACATAATTTTACTAATTTTTGGCCAAATCGGATGACTATATCGTATAGCTACCATACGAACGATCGGTCGGAAAATGAGAAAAAGAGTATTTTTTTGAAAATTATTAAGCGAGCACACTTGCAAGGGTATAAAAACTTCGGCACAGACGAAATTAGCTTAACTTTCTCGTTCTTCATCAAGCTGGCGAGGCTTCTACCATAGAATATCTTAATAAAAGCAAAAAGTTCTCTCAAATTTTTGAGTACAAATGTCTTAAATGCTCTTGAGATGAGCACATCTTAACTCAACTCGGCCACCGCACCGAAAGTATAGCTGAACTGAGAGTGAGAAGTGAGAAAAGCCGTTCCTGTTTTTGGTAAGGAATGTCTACATGCGGAGTCCAATGTTCTTGGTTATTTCTCTCTAAGTAGGATGCATGATTTGGGATCTATCTATAGAACTAGGTTAAGTGTTCGGAAAAAGCTGGAGGATAAGAAATCGGTTTTTAGTTCGAGTTATACCAGAAAAGTAAATCCATTTTTTGTGATAAATTGAAACCTAAATCTCTTCCCCCCCTCACCAGCCTCAATTGAGCGTTTCAAGTTTGAAATTAAATAAATGTCACATCTTCATTAGGTTGGTATATGTATGTACATATGTATGTAGGTGTTGCCCGAGGGCAATTTGGCCCGTGTCTGCGGAGAGTGTCCCCTCGCGCATTGGTGGTATGCAAATGCCTGACAGTGTCGCTTTATTGTTCCGCTCCGTTCCATATGGTTTAGCACTCGCTGTGACGTCGCAAGTGCCCCCAAAGAACGAACCACTTGCTGCTCTCGGCCGTTGCCTGGTTGTGGAAAGTCACGCTGCCATATTGCGTGTTTTGATTGATGGATAAGCGCGGTATTTGTTTTGCAAACACTTGACAGGCGGCTTGATTAAAAAACTTCACAGCTCACATGGGACTCACGGGGCGCAGGCGGAGACGGAGGCGGAGGCGGGCACGGGCACGGGTACGGGCACTCGACGACATGTACGGGCGTGTCCCCGGCAGGACCTGAAACAATTACCAGAGGGCGGCGGCTTGTTTCTGATTTGTTGTCGCTATTTATTTCACGACCTTTGTTTAACATGCAAATTACCATAAATGAAATTGTCGAGAAACGCGCGCGCACAATCTCTCTTCCTGTCAGATATGTCATCAGAATCATCCGGAGGCAAAAAGCGTTTTGATTAATCGAAAATTCATAAAGACATCGCGAAACGCATATACCTTCAATACCTTCGACATTTGTGCAGGGGCGGGGGGGTTGGAAAAGGAAAGTGGGCAGATGTACGTACTCTCTCACGCATCTTTGTTGGCAAATTAAATTATGCCGTGTTGTGGAAATTCTATATGTATCTGCATGGTGAAACGTTTCACTTGATGATGTCGAGGAATGAAATTGGGCATATTGAACTGAAATTTGAACAGCCCTTCTTCTACTCATTGGATTCTAAGAGCAAAGCTCTTTGAAGGACCTTCAATGGAAGATTGAAGCTAGGAGTTGATGACTTGGTAGCCCTTTGAGTTCTACGAAGTCAGGCTTTTTTGTTATTTGCCTTATCAAAAGGCGGTTGCCGGTGCATTTATGTCGATTTTTACTTAAAATTTCATAGATGAATCGATCTTGTATGCACTTACATAGAGCACGAAACATTCTAAGACATTCTCTCTTGGAAGTTTCCAGTTCTCTTTGGTTCAATACAGAAACCTCATCTAACAACCAATTGGAAATAGCTTCAAATAGTGAAAAAGCCTGTATTTTGGGATTGGCATTTAAGTACTTGAATTAAGAATTCTGTACTTAAATCAAGTATTTTCGAACTTACAGTACTATTGACAGCGTTTGTACTAAATTCAAGTACAAAAATTAGTGTGTGTACTGCTCTAAGTTTTAATGCTATCGCTACCAAACTTTGCACGGAGTCTTTTGGTACAAATACGCTGCAGAATTGTCGTAACTGGTCGGATCGGATGACTATAACACATAGCTGCCATAGGAATGATGGGTCGAAAAACAAGTTCTAGTGAGAAAAACTTTTATGTTTTCAATGCAAACCTACTAAAAACTGGCATAAATATATTTAAAAAGCTTTCACACAATTCCACCAAGTTGTGTCAAAATCGGATGACTATAACATATGGCTGTCATGGAAACGATCGGTCGAAAAACAAGTTCTAGTGAGAAAAACTTTTATGTTTTCAATGCAAACCTCCTGAAAATATACGAATATTTACGTGATAAGCTTTCACACAATTTCACCAAGTTGTGTCAAAATCGGATGACTATAACATATAGCTGTCATGGAAACGATAGGTCGAAAAACAAGTTCTAGTGAGAAAAACTTTTATGTTTTCAATGCAAACGTCTCCCAACTCCGTATTTACTAGTTTTCTATGCTTTTCCATGATTCTGCCAAGCTTGGTCAAAATCGCACATCTATATAGTATAGCTGTCATGGAAAAGTAAGGTTAGAAAACTAGTCTTGGTAAGAAAACTTTTTTGTTTTCAAAGAAAACGTCTCGAAACTTTGTATTTCTTAGTTTGCTATGCTTTACTATAATTCCACTAAGTTTGGTCGAAATCGGACATCTATATGGTATAGCTGTCATAGAAAAGCAAGGATAGAAAACTAGTTTTAGTTCGAAAAACTTTTTTGTTTTCAATGTGAACCTCTTTAAAATTGGCATATATTTATTTTATAAGCATTCCCACAATTCTTCAAAGTTTTCTCAAAATCGGATGACTCTAGGTTATAGCTGCCATAGGAAAGTTGGGTCGAGAAACTTGTTTTAGTGAGAAAAACTTTTTTTGTTTTCCATGGAAACGCTTTCAAACTTTGTATTTCTTAGTTTGCTATGTTTTTCCATGATTCTGCCAAGTTTGGTCGAAATCGTACATCTATATGGTATAGCTGTCATGGAAAAGTAAGGCTAGAAAAGTAGTTTCGGTTGGAAAAATGTGCTGATGTGAATCTATTTGCTTTTTCCTATATTTAGAAAGTTTATTTCCAGATTCGGTTCAAGGGAAGCTTGGGTTCAATGGTTCGGTTCATGTTTCTAGTGTGTCTCCAGTCAAGGCGTCCCCTAAACCTTTGAACCTCTCAAAAGTTCAGGAGAACCAAATCGAGAACGATGCTTATTTTGCCTGTAGTCTCCCCAACCCTTTCCCCGCCTTTTGCCATTACCTCCGTTTCTCACGTGCTCTGCTCCAGTTCAAAATTTTGCATGTATCTCCGTTCGAATGTCTCTTCTTTTGTCGCATAACCCATGATCTCTAAACAATAGCGCCCCAGACCGCTGTTGCAAATGAAATTCGACACGCTGCACGATCAAAGCCCAGAAGCTGGACACAAAACTGGTCACTGGTCACAATCATGATGGGGGCTAACAGGTCACCACATACCCTACAACCATTTGAATGGGCCGACTTGTGGTGCACAAGGAATGATGCAGCTCTGTTTTGGGTAGGGCATGGAGTGGCCACTTGCAGGCGATCTAATCTAGGCAGACGGCGGTGGCACCTCTTGGACGGTGGTCCCATTTGTTAGCGCCTTGGTGCAGGTCCCTTTTTTAACCAGGTGTAACCCGACTCCGGCTCGTTTTTGGCCAAACAGTGACAAATCAGATAGGCAGGCAGGCAGGCAGTCAGGCACTCACGAAACGCTGTCACTCCTCCTCCCCAGCAACAGCCCCCACCCCCCCCTTGCATAATAATAATTTGTTCATTCCGGGGCCTTTAATAATTCCTGCAAACGAAATTGCGTAGAAACTCATTAACGAGACTCCCGGCATGAAAGGGCAAAGGCTCCAAATTGAATTCCATGTTTCAAGTGCGAGCACGTCGTTCGCCGTTCGCCATTTGGTTGTTTGTGTAAGAACTGCTTTGGCATTATTTATGAACCCGATGGGAAAAGCGTTGAATGTGTCGCAATGCCCGCCTGCATACCTAATAATACGGGTGCGCCCCCTTGAGCCGGTGCCCGGATTGGGCCCAAGTGGGAATACATGGCTCGCCAAGTGCCGGCGCATCGTGCAATAAACGAAAGTGTTTTCCAATATAAGGAGCACTTTAGCCTATAATGTGGTAATCGCTCGAGTAAAAGGCGACAAATCATTTAAACCCTTTCCCCCCGCCCCGGCACCGCCGGCAGGTCCTAAGCCCAAGGATGTGCGTTGTAAGCGCACCAGTACAACAAGGGTGACAACAACAACCCCCACACCCCACACCCCCCATCCATCCCGTGGCAGAGAAGAAAAAAAAACAACAGCAGCAGCAGACTACCAAATACCCTGTGCGCCCCTTCATACAGATTCTTGGTATACAAGCTCATGCTACCCCCAGTGGCCCATTTGACCAGGGGTATCCTTAGCAGGCAGCTGAAAAATGTATGCACACGCTGAACCCTTTGAGCATTGGGCGAGTCCACTTTGGACTGGTGTGGCTCCCCTGCCCCTGCCCCCCCCTCAGGCAGCTAATGCTAATGCCACATCCTTTGAAATTGGGCATCAGCGTTGGCATCATCACAGCGGCGGCAGCTCGCTGCTCCCCCCCCCCCATCCAGCCGGCCGGCCGGCCAGGCTAAGGGCCAATTCGAATGGGCCATGAATCTTTTCCGCCGCTTTGCCTGTGCCAAAACATAAAAGTGAAATTTGTTTTTTATGACATCTTTATTCAGGCTAAATAAATACAAAGTATCCACAGAGCCGGGGGGACATTTGTAATCGAAGTGACCCGGACCGACCGCCACCTTGACGGATTCATGTTGATTAGCAAGCCGTTCGATGGTATCATTATGGAGTAAATGATGGGCCCCCCTTTTGCGTTATGGCCATCATCGTATATATATCATAAATGCGACTGCTTGGGGGTAGCAACTCTTTTTTTTTACGGGGGCGGGGGAAACTACCAATTTTGACCCAGTTTTGTGAACAGATCACAGAAGGAACTGAGTTAGATTCAACAGAGACATTTGCTTCGTACTGAAGCAGCTTGTTTTAAGGTTCAAGCTCATATAAAGCGAATGGTTTGCCCGCATGTGAACATGCTACGTACAATTTACGAGGAGAAAACCCGTAATTTACCTAATTCCGACCACAAACACTCAAGAATTGGGTTTGTGATGGGTTAGTTGTTGTTGCGAGTGGAAGGTTTGCCCGCACGGGAACATGCTACGTACAATTTTCCGGGAGGAAAACCTTTTTATACTTAATTCCGACCACAAACACTCAAGGATTGACTTTGTCAAGGGTTAGTCGTTGTTATGCGCGAATGGTTTGCCAGCACGGGAACATGCTACATACAATTTAGCATGTGATAAACTCGCATTTACTTAATTCCGATCACAAACACTCAAGTATTGGCTTTGTCTGTGGTTAGTTGTCATGTTGAATGCCATTTTCAATCAAAGGGCACTTAGGGACTATGGGAATTCCCGGAATGGGAACTTCCTTGGAGTTTCAACATTGATTATCTGTTTTTTCCATCACCAAAAGCGTTCCAATGCACAGTTTTGGTTGATTTAAGTTTTGGAGAACTCTTAAATGGTTGCTTAAAGGAAAGTTGAAGGGTAGCTGACATTGTTTCCGATTGTGGTGCAGAGTATAAACAGGTAAATAGGTAAAACTAGGTAAGAAAGTAACCAACATAAGCAGGTAAGCCCGCGGAGGTTATGTAGCAGACTTGAAGCGCCCCTTTGCATGATATTATGCCAGAGAATATCCCATTTTAACCCATTGCACCATATGCAGCACTCGGGACTCAGCGAGCACTCCTCAGGCCAGAGTTTCCAAGTGCAACTGTGGAAACAACAGCAGAAGACTAACTCACCATTGTCACTCACATACCGAATCTTAAACACACACACACACCTTGCCCTGCCTCAGGACCCAACTGTGCATAAATGCCAACAAAATTTCATTTAATTTCCCATTTAATTGAAGTCATTTGACATTTACAAAGCCAAATTTAGCAAATGGGATGTCTGCCTCTGCCCAGAAGCTGTCCCCAAATGGTGCGTTCGAATCCTTTTTTTGGTCATTTAATAACCAACTCCAACTGGCACTTCATTCTGGCTCCCTCTGCCTCAAAAACTGTTTTGTTTTATTGGTTTTGTCAATTTGCTGTGGCGGGTGACGAGTGGATGAAATATGGTCGACAACACGGATCAAAAGCGGGGAGAGGCCAGGACACTGGACACTGGACACTGGACAGAGTGGTCAGGGGGGACCAGCTGGTTGAAACAAATGGCAGATATGTCCAGAAGCGATGCCGCAAATTAGTGTGTTTAATACGTGTGTGTGTGTGTGTGTGTGTGTGTGTGCCTGTGTGTGTTAACAAATTGAACTCATTTCGCTTACATGGCGATGATCACCGGAAAACAAATGGCCGCCAAGTGCCAGCCGAAACAGGACACTGTCCTGACAAATGAGCGGCACGTAAGTTATTTGTCCTCCCCATCAACAACAACAACAACTGGAACAACAACTGGAACATCAGATGTTATGGCCATAAACAAAAGTGTTTTAATAACAAGGTTAATGACAAGCGGAATGCCCCATCCCAGTCCAAGTCCCAGCAACTTGCTACGTGTCTCAAGACAATGGCCAGCGGTCACGAAGTAAACAAATAACGTGCCCAGTGTCACTCGCCCTGACAACCGGTGACCGGTGTCAGTGGAGGAGCAAAGTGGGGAAATCTGTCTGTCTGCCCCCCCCGCCCCCCTCCCCCCTCCAAGAAATAGTTATGGACTTGTATCAAAATTTAATTATGTCAAATATTTCACATGTCAATGCAATTGGGAATGGGGCGAAATTGTTGGCACAGGGTTTGGGTAATGGGAATTGGATGCCGAAGGTGGGTAGGTGGGTGGGTGGGTTGGTGGGTTTGGTTTGGTTTGAAATTGAAGTGGAAGTCAGACAAGACAAAGCCACAAAAACAAGCTGACCAGCAAAAGCAGCAGCAGAGGCAGCGGCAGCGGCAGCTGTGGTTGCCTGTCCAGCTACGGGGGCACTGCACATTGGGACCATCACATATAACTTATTGTCCCAAAACATATTACTCAACATATCCACATTTTGTTCATCGTTTCAGATATGATAAGGCTTACGGCAACGAAAATTCTATCTACCGCACAGTTGGGCCAAGTATTATGAAAAAGGTAAGTGTTATGCATCGAATTCTGTTAAAACTTTGATTTAGTTGTAAGTTCCAGGGTTGCCTTTGAAGTGAGATTTGAACTAAGTGTTTCATTATACCCTTGCAGAGGGTATGTTGTGGAATTGTCCAGCTGTTTGTAAGGCATAGAAGGCAGCACATAGAGTATATATATTCTTGATCAGCATGATGAAATGTGTTAATTTAGGCATGTCCGTTCGTCTGTCCGTCCGTCCGAGCGTCTGCCCGTCTGTTTCTATGCCATCTCCTCCATCAGTTTTAAAGCTATCGCGACCAAACTTTGCTCGAAGTCTTCTGGTACAAATACGCTGCACATTTGTCGGAGCTGGCCGGATCGGATGACTATAACACATAGCTGTCATAGGAACGATCGTTCGCAAAACTACTTCTAGTGAGAAAAACTTTTTTGTTTGCAATGCAAACGTCTCCAAACTCCGTATTTATTAGTTTTCTATGCTTCTCCATGATTCCACTTAGTTTGGTCGAAATCGCACTTCTATATAATATAGCTGTCATAGACAAGTAGAGTCAGAAAAGTAGTTTTAGTGAGAAAAACTTTTTTGTTTTCAATGTAAACCTCTTTAAAGATGGCATATATTTATTTTATAAGCTTTCACACATTTCTTCAAAGTTTTGTCAAAATCGGATGACTATAGGTAATAGCTGTCATAGGAATAATCGGTCGAGAAACTAGTTTTAGTGAGAAAAACTTTTTTGTTTTCCATGGAAACGTTTTCAAACTTTGGATTTCTTAGTTTGCAATGCTTTCCCATAATTCCACTAACTTTGGTCGAAATCGGATGTATATATGGTATAGCTGTCATATAAAAGTAGAGTCAGAAAAGTGGTATTAGTGAAAAAAACTTTTTTGTTTTCAAACAAAACGCCTCCAAACTTTGTATATCTTAGTTTGCTATGCTTTCACATGATTCTACTAAGTTTGATCGAAATCGGTTTTCTATTTAGTATAGCTGTCATAGCAAACTAGAGTCAGAAAAGAAGTCTTAGTGAGAAAAACTTTTTTGTTTTCCAAGAAAACGCCTCCAAACTTTGTAAATCTTAGTTTGTTATGTTTTTCGATGATGTCACTAAGTTTGGTCCAAATTGGACATCTATATAGTATAGCTGTCATGGAAAAGTAAGGTTAGAAAGGTGGTCTTAATGAGTAAAACTTGTGTTGCCAGTGGAAATGTCCTTTAAATTGGTTAGAAATACTTGCAGCAAGGGTATACAAACATCGGCCGAGCACAAGTTAACTTTCCCTCTATTATTTACGTTTGATTGAGCTTGGACTTGTGGTAGAGTTAGTATTTGAAGTGGTGATTAAGAGAACCTTTCTTTCTAATACCTTTTCCTTTCTCTAGGAATAAAGTTTGAATTGAGCTTTACACGTCTCGCTGACATGACATATTTGTAGCTGTTGCTGTAAAGCAGCGGTGGGCACGTTGTTTGAGTTTGACAGCAGTCCGACATTAACAGTGGAGTGCACCGATATTTGTGGCTCTATCTCTAATAGTCTCTGAAATTGAAGCGTTCATACAGACTGGCAGTTGTAGTATACCCTCTGCAAGGGTATAAAAACGCTGCTAGAGTACTAATGCAAATGGATCTCCGGAATTCAGTTCACTTTTATGTTGAGCCCAAGTATCTACTGAACAAGAGACCCACATTGGGCAGATGAAACTTACAAACCCTCGGGTTAGTCTACGAAGAGAAGATGCATCATCGAGTACAATTTCGTGGCCATATTTATTTAATCACTTGAAATTCTTTAAAAGAGCTTCCAGCCTTTTTCGGTGGATTTCTTGGAGACCTTGAAATAGGCAATCATCCCAGCAAACCATGTCTTCGGTTCCTCATTCATTTCAGTATCAGCATTAGCATATTTGCAATATCCACACATCAGTAAGCCAGCAACCAGTATAAGTAGGGCCAGGTAAAGGCCGTTCCTTGACTTTAAGAATTCCTTTAGATTCATCTTCGAGCTGTTTATTTTACAAGTTGTTGAAGTAGTTTGGAACGTTTTTGGTATTAATATTATTTTCACAAAATATATATCAAAATCGAGCTCGATGTTGTTCTCACAAAATTCAGTTGTAGAATGAAGCTGAACCAGACGAAACTTGGCAGCTAAGCCTGACATTTGAAGGAAAGGCCTACTTTTCCAAGGAAAAGTTGGAGTTTTAATTCAAAAGTAAGGAGCAGCGAGAAGGAAGCAGCTCCGACCCTATAAGGAATATATATTCTTGATCAGCCGATGGCCATGTCCGTCTGTACGTAAATCTCAGAGATGGTAAGAGCTAGAGGTGTAACTTGTGTGTTCAATTTGGCACCACTGTGCAGTGTCCAGTATCGGCCACTGTGTGTTCACTTCATAGATTATTAAAGCGAATTGTTATACAAAAGCAAATAATTCTTATTCTGTTATTATATGGGGAGCAACTTGCTCGCTCCCTCCCACTCCCTGGCTCTCTCTCCCACTCTCTCTCGCTCGTGTTGCCGGTGCTGCTGCTGCTGCAATCAATTCATGCATAAACCCTTATGACTTTATACGCTTCACGCTTTCCCCGGCCAACTGAACGCTCGTGCCTCGGCCGGTGGCACTGCCACCGCCTTTCGCTGGACACACGAGAGCCAGAGCATGTAATGCGCCCGGCGAACACACTTCAGAGCTCTTCCAGAGCGTACGCCACAGTCATATTTTACCATAATGTAACGGCAAATAGCCGAGACGTGGTCATTTGAAATATTTTATTTCATTGCGCTTCACTTTTCACACAAAAGCCAGCCAGCCGAGCCGAAGCAGCGTCCAAAGTGGCGAGAGATGTGGAAAAGGTGTAACATGACAAAAGCCAAAGCCGCAGACGCCACAGCCACCGCCCCCTGCCACCCCTTTCCATCCCTTCCCACACCCACACCCACACCTACAGCATGTACTTGAAAACACAACATCTAAGTGCCAGCTCAGGACTCGTCTTGGGACTATTTTTGGCACAAGAAGTTTTCAATTTGAAGCACTTAAAGAAAGCAAAATAACTTTTCTTAAATTTGGCAAATGAAATAGGGGGGGGGGGGGGGCGGGTGGAAAGGTTGGCATTATCTCAGCCACTTTGCAAGAACTACATCATTAGTAGTTATCCGGGGTCCAAAGCATTTCAATGATTTGCGCTTCCAAAAGTTTGGTTTCTATTCAAAATTGGGAGCTGAAGAAGTCCTAAGTCCTGGGCTATATTTTGCCAAATAATCAAAGAGCTTCAAGAATGTCAGAAAAAGGAAACAAAAATATATAAAAAAATCTAATTTATTCTTCAGCCTTCCTAGAGCAATGTATTGACTACTCTAGTTCCAGAAGGAAACATCATAAGCCAAGACAACGGATCAATAGATCAAACAGAACTCAACTTGGGTGGCAACATTCAACAGTTTCATATTAAATAGAACGAGAAAGTTAAGCTTACTTCGTCTGTGCCGAAGTTTTTATACCCTTGCTTTAAATATTTTTAAAAAAATACTCTTTTTCCCAGTTTCCGACCGATCGTTCGTATGGTAGCTATATGATATAGTCAGCCGATTTGGCCAAAAATTTGTAAAGTGATGTGAAAGCATGTGAAACAAACAAATACAAAATTGCAGGATGCTAACATTAAAAACAAAAAAGTTTCTCTAACTAAGACTGTTTTTCAGACCTATCTTTTGTATGACAGCTGTACCATATAGTTGTCCGATTTTAATAAAACTTGGTAGAATCATAAAAAAACATAGAAAACTTATGAATACAAAATTTGAAGACGTTTCCTTTGAAAAGAAAAAAGTTTTTCATACTAAAACTAGTTTCCCGACCGATTGTTCCTATGGCAGCTATGTGATATAGTCATCCGATCCGGTCGGTTTCGACATATTAGTAGTGTGCAGCAAAAAGAAGACACTGTGCAAAATTTTAGCTTGATAGCTGTAAAACTGAGAGACTAGTTTGAGTAGAAACGGACGGACAAAGCTCAAACAAGAATATAAATAGTTTATGGGATCGGAAATGAATATTTCTATGCGTTGCAAACTTCTGGGAAAAATAATAAGACCCTTTGTATAAAAATAGATGGAAAAACTTAAACACTTGAGTTGGTAGAGGAGAGAAACAGATTTTGGGTGATTTTATTCCACTTTTTATGTGAGCAGAAGGGGTCTAAAAGCTCTCTCTTACTCTCTTACACTGGGTTTACCACTGACCCCGTCGAATGGATAACAAATTGAGCTTGTGTTGTTGGGCACTAAACACTGCAGTCGACTTAGTTCAGCGTTCCCCAAGAAGAGAGGCTAACTGTCGCTCTCTCTCTCTCTGACACTCACTGATACATAACTTCGGCAAGCATTCGGCGTGACGGGGGAACACTGATTTAGTTGCTTTTCTGTGCCTCTCGCTCTCTCTCTCTCTCAAAACATTGCAAGTTCGGCTAGCGCATGATACAACAAGAGAGGTAAGGTGGCATCTGTGTGAGTTCTACTTCACGTTCAGTGCTGCGCGTACTCTTGAAGCGTAAGCTTTTGGCAAAAGTACGCATCTCACTGACACCGCCTTACCTTTATTGTGGTATCATGGGCTAGCGTCTAGGTGAAAAGCTTCTTGGTGCTATGCGCTTGCCAGATCTGTTTAATAAGCTCATGCTAAAGCCTTGCCTTGACTAGCACGACACTGTTCTACAGACAAATCAGTGCCATTATCATCTTAAACAGTTTTTTCCTCCATTTTAGCTGTCTTTGATGTGTGCAGAGCTGAGTGAAAATAAGTAGTGATGGTTTTTGGTAACTTTTGGATAAGTGTAAGCACACAGATCAGACTTTCAAATCTTGCAAACTTATCTATTCACAATTTGGTTTATCGATTTATTAACCTCAAATCAAATGTATTTTCCGTATAGCAGGGGGGTAGGGTAGGGAGGTATCGTGAGTAGTATCACAAATGTATGTATGTGTGTACACACTTTTCTACTTATGTTCCCAAAACCTCAAAATGGCACAACCAAAACGAACGAATTCGACCAATTTTGAAAAACGACTGCCAATTCCAATTGAAATATATGCATATAGTGGAACACACGACATAGAAATATTAAGGAACCCAGCCAGCGTAACCCCCCTCCGCCCCACTCCGCCCATTCCTCAGCCACATGCCACATGCTTGTGTTTTGTACGTGACTCGGTGGAAATGTTGAATCTTCGCCTGGTGTCCCGAATGCAACAACGCATTCAAGGATGCTGGGATAAATGTGCCATTGATTCATGATGGGGATGGGCAGGGGCAGGGTGTGGGGTGGTCTGAGTGTGTGTGTCCGATTTGAAATTATTGGCTGCTCCCACGGGTGTCGTAAGTTTCCAGCATAGTTGGTCCTTTTTTTGTATGCCCGTTTGGCTTTTCATCTTATTGGATTGCTGGCTGGCTGGCTGGCCGGCTGGCTGGCTGGCCGGCTGGCTGGCGGGGACTGACCACAGATTGCCGACGCCGGCCGCATATTACACACAAAAATGCTTTATTAGGCCATTTTAAATTTCGTGAGCAGCTGGCAAAGAAGCGCAATTGATCGTTAAAGCGTTATGGGAATGGTATGATGGGGCAGCTCATGGCCATTCCACTCACCCAGTCACCCACTCAGTTGAGACAATGTGCTCCAGCCGGTGACAATTTAGAGAATCGGCACACCAAATCTCTTGACAGCGCTGACAGGTGACAGAATTAGCCTTGAAATAACATCTCGTTGCGGCATTTTGGCCAGAAACTATGTGCCCGGTCCGCTCGTCAACGCCAGCGCAAGTTTTTTTTGGAATGTTACTAATCGCGTTTCTGTCACAGAAATTAAATGACTGCGCGTTTGACAGATAAATTGACACGATCAAGTGCGCCAAGCCTACCCCCAACCCCCTCCCACCCGCACATTAAAATGGCAACTTCCTCCCCCCCCCCTCACACCCCACACCACTTTGGACAGCTTGTCAGGCAAGAAGGCAGCGCATTTGTCTCTAATTGAATGTCAACAATTTGGCCCTTGAACATGAACAAACGGATTTTGGATTTTAGATTTTGGATTTTGGATTTCGGTTCGCCATCTCCCAATTGGATCAAAAGGTTAATGCCACGAGACATTTTTCGACCATTTAACCCCAAGCCGCCCCCGAGCGGAGGAGTGTGGAGTGCGGAGGAGTCGATCACATGTGTCCCACAATCGCACAGTCCCTGGGCTCGTTTGTGTCGTTCGTCGTGTGTCGATAAATTCCAGCCCGTGTGGTGTATATACACAAAAATGTTTGGAAATGTTTACATAACATTTACAAAAACAAAAAAACAGACAACATCAAAATTTAAACAACAAATTTAGAATACTCTTCCCTGGTAGCCTCCAATACTACCCTTATTAAATCGAATTAAGGGAAAGAAGTGGAAAACGCTATTGGTTAACAACATCTCAGACCCACTGTGTGGGGGCATGTTACTTCCTTGGTTGGTTATAAGATTCAACTCCGATAAATTGAAGGTTTTTTCATAGAGTAACATCCTAGGCGTATTTGTCTAGGCAACAAAACAAATGTTTGCATTGATTTAATGAATTAATTTACGACTATTTTTGCATGTCAAATGTGAAAAGCATGCGCATTAGTTTGGCAAGCAGCACTTCAGGGCAATCAATGCGAAAAAGTGACCATGGTGGAGTCAAAAGTGACTGAAATCATTGAGATAATCATACAGTTGACATAGCTCTTTGAAATCCGACAACCGACAGTAGCCATGTTTTCAACAGTAAACGAACTAAAACTAGCTAGCTTCAAGACTACCGCTGTAAAGTTGATATATGTGCAAAATGTGTGGGATAGTACTTACTTATACACGTTTTCACTCTAGTTCGTTGCTTGAACAGGACTGAGTCGGCTCGGGTTTTATGAAACATTGCTAGAGCTTATCGATAACAAAGCGTGCTTAAAGAGTTATCGACTGAAATGTATATAGATAGATAATATAGACTCTACAAGATCATGCGAAGCAGTTGTACAGAGTGAAAGAACATTCCTCTCACACTTCTTAAACACCACCCATTCAAGCTTCTCATAGAAAACAGATATATGTGCAAATTGAGTTTTACGTCTTTTGAGGTCAACAGCGTCCATATAAATCGCATATCTTGTGAAAATTATACTAATGGGGTGTGTAAGCCATAATATAAACATAATCCAGGGTTTTTAAATTGTATTTTTGGTACATGATTTGAAACCAAAATAGTCCGACATCCTTAAACTATAACCAATTCTTTAAAAAGTCCTCACAAATAAAGCTACATATAGTCAACAAAGTGAAATGCTTAAGCACTTCTCTTGTAGCTCCCATGAAACGATGAGCTGGCCTCCAGTAAAGGCTCAGCAAACTCTACCAAAAGTGGACAGCAAATTTTGCCAAAATGAGTTGCATATTCAGTATCACTTCAAGGTACCCCAAGATCTAAGACTTCTTTACGAAAAGCAAAGGTTTTCGAACGTTTTATATTTGGTAATGAGAAAAAGTTGAGGCTGGACGCTTCAAAAGTCATAAATATTGAGCTGATATGCCGCAGATCTGAAGTCTGGATCTGCAAGGCATAGTTTCTGCGGCGCTGCAAAGCATTTCGAGCTAGAAAATGGGTAAAAGGAGTTACGGAAATGGTGCAAAAGTATATATATTCTGGATCAGCATCAACAAAGCACACATCTGAGAGACTAAAACACAAACAGTTGCAAAGTTTTGATGGTAGTTGGGTGTATAGTTACCCTACCCAGATCAAGTTTGTTTAATATAATAGGGCTTACACAGCCCACAGAATCAAGCCTAGCTGCTTTCAATCTCTGGCACCAGAGTAAGGGACCTACAGTTTGAAGCAATGATTTTGAAAGGCAAAGTTTGATGGCTAATTACTTCAAAGCTGGCGCCAATAGCTAGTGAAGGTGACTGCGTGTGTGAATTTTCAAAAAAAGAAACCACCTTTTTTAACATTGGAGATATCGAGGCGGAACCCAGACCCACGACCGCTTGCATCCCTGCTAGCATGGAAAGAGTATTCCCCAGAGACACGTGTGACTTTTCTATATACACACATCTGCATCATCTAATGAGGAATTGGCGCCAACATGTTATACTCCCAGGCTCGTTTACTCGTCTACATTGTAAAAGTTGTGGAGTAATTGGCGCTAAACCGCCTACAAATCATCACAAAAAATGTGACGAAATAAAATAAACAAACTGTCAAATGTCAAGACTATTCCATAAACATTTCCCACTCTGTGCCGCGTGCCCCCTGCCCCTGCCCCCTGCCCCCACTCTGTGCAGCGGTGGCATACACATGGCTGTGGTGACAGGGGCCCATTGCAGGAGCCGCAAGCACGGAGCATATCCGCCTTTTGCCAGTCGTCGTCGTCGTCGTCGTCGCGACTAATGCATCCAAATAGCATATACAGATGTCTATGTCTCCGGCAGATGCCGTTAGTGGCCGGGCTTCCGTCTGGGCCAAAAGACAATGTGCACTGTGGGTGTCCCGGAACCCACCTACCCTTAAGGCTTGCCGCCGCCGTCGACGCCATAATTCGTCGTTACCTCTTCACTGCCGCAGACGGAAAAACATATAAAAGATAGAAATTTGTCCCAGGAGCTTTCAAAATTTACAATTTAATTTTGAGAATGGCTTCGTACAGTTTACAGGCATGTCTGACCATTTCCAAGATTAAATTAAGCTCTGCGATTTCCATACTTGGTCCCTGGACTCCTGATGGACGGCGAACCCACACACATGTCGCAGTGTCACCGCTCACTCTCTCTCTCTCTCTCTCTCTCTCTCTCTCTCTTAAGAAGAGCGGAGCAAGTCAAGCTCGGGCCAAGACCCTGACATTGTCGTTATCCGCTTAATTACGCTAATCATTCATCAATGTGACATTTGCGTTTGACAGACCAAGCTGAATCACGACGAGCACAATGATGATTAATTCCTTTCCCCCCAAAATGAAAAAAAAGCTACAGCAAAATACACTATTTAGTTGGCACAACAAGGCGTCAAATCATGCAGGTGGTGGAGCCGAGCCATCATATGAACTGGGTGGTGGTTGTGGGGTCCATCGATTTGTCAACATAATTAGAAGTGAAAGTTACTAAAAACGGAAAACAAATAACATTCAATTGAAGGGGTGCTTGGTTTCTTGGAGTACAACTGATGTCAGCACAATGATCTTATATCAAGTTAACTTGTTTCAGACTCCAAGTTCTTGATTGAAGAATGTTTTGGCATGCTTTAAGGTTGTAAGATTAAGTCAAACCCAATTAAGTCTCCAAACAAGTACAACATATTCTTGGCTGCAGTCTCATATATTCTAAACATAATTTTATAGCAAAATAAGTGTGCATTGAGTACATAGCTTTCTGCTTTTCAAAAGTTGGGGAAGAGGTTTCCTAGGGGAGTATTCCCATATAGACTATATGATACAGGCATTCCCATAGAAAAGTAAACCAAAATCAAGAAACATCCTTTCACAATACACTTGCAGAGGGTATATAGAAATTGTCCACATTTTTGTAATGCATCGATATATATATGACATACAACATATAGCTGCCATAGAAACGATCGGTCGAAAAACTAGTTCTAGTGAGAAAAACTCTGTTCTTTTCAATGGAAACGCCTTCAAACTTCGTATTTATCACTTTTTTATGCTTCTCCATGATTCTGCCAAGTTTGTGCGAAATCGGACATCTACATAGTATAGCTGCCATAGAAAAGTCAGGTTAGAAAACTAGTTTTAGTTCGAAAAACTTTTTTGTTTTCAATGTAAACCTCTTGAAACTTGGCATACATATATTTTAAAAGCTTTTACACAATTCTTCAAGGTTTTGTCAAAATCGGATGACTATAGGTTATAGCTGCCATAGGAATGATCGGTCGAAAAACTAGTTTTAGTGAGAAAAACTTTTTTGTTTTGCATAACAACATCTTCAAACTCCTTATTTACTAGTTTTCTATGCTTTTCCACGATTCTGCCAAGTTTGGTCGATATCGAACACCTATATAGTATATCTGTCATAGAAAAGTTAGGTTAGAAAACTAGTTTTAGTTTGAAAAACTTTTTTGTTTTCAATGTAAACCTCTTGAAAATTGGCACACATATATTTTATAAGCTTTCACACAATTCTTTAAAGTTTTGTTAAAATCGGATGACTATGGGTTATAGCTGCCATAGGAATGATCGGTCGAAAAACTAGTTCTAGTGAGAAAAACTCTGTTCTTTTCAATGGAAACGCCTTCAAACTTTGTATTTCTTAGTTTGCTATGCTTTGCCATGATATTACCAAGTTTGTTCGAAATCGGACATCTATATAGTATAGCTGTCATACAAAAGTAGAGTCAGAAAAGTAGTCTTGGTGAGAAAAACTTGTTTGTTTTCAGTGTACTTTAAGTACAAAACGTTACGAATTTCATACCGAATGATCTAGAACACCCGGCCAGTGGTTCTGTTCGGCGAGTATGCAAGAGAATACGTTACCCATTCGGTTTGGGATTAGACTGAGGTCCATTCACCTTGGTTCAGTTTGTCTTTTATCACTTAAACTGTTTTCATTTTTGACCAACATCAACGGGTAGGCTTAATACATTTCCATTTGTCGCATATGGAAAACAAACAGAGTCCCCCCTCCCTTCTGCTCGCTCATAAACATTTATGCAACATGCATCATCACCAGCCGCCCCTGCCCCCAAGACATCCTGGACTGTGCTAATGACTGCGGTTTTTTAACCAAAAAAAAAACAAAAATGAAAATAAAAATAAAGTAAAGAAAAAAAAAGCGCGCGCTGCCAAATTAAACCATCATAATTTTGAGTAATGATTGAAAACCCAAGGGTATTTTATATCAAGGGTATTTTTCGGCGGTGGGGCGATTTGCATATGTAAATTGTGTGCGTCGTCCTGCATTCGCTTTGAACTCGAACTCGAACTCAAACTCAAACTCGCACTCGGCTTCTTAGGGCCCGAGAGTTTTCCCTAAATGAATTTCGTAATTTGCATCGCCCAAGTGTTAAATAAGTCGTTTATGGCATATTAAAAGACAGCCAATTTCCATTAAATTATGTACGATGTGGATGTGGATGTGGATATAGCTGATAGGAGGTTGCCCGCCAGGCCAGCCAGGCTAACCAGATGATGATGGATCTGGTGTGTAAACAGGCCGGGCGCGAGAATGACAAACCCTAGAATTATGATAATGTCTCCTATTCAATCAATCTGGCGTATTCAAGGATTCGCCTGACTGGTCGAGTAACTGGCTCATCAACGGTACTCTCACTTCAGTTCGGTGCCGTTCGAGTCTGTGTGTGTGTGTGTGTGTGTTCGGTTTGGCGGCTTGCCACGCTTGAGCCACCACAGTGTCTCAAGGGAGAACAGCGAAATGGATCGCCCCATAGCTGACCACCTTGAGTATATTAACTATTGCCGCGATTGCAGCAGCAGCACCGGCCCCAGCACCGGCCCCAGCAGCGTCGGCGAATGGCCAAATGCAATGTGCATGCAATGCAGGCGATGGCGATGGCGATGGAGCAACCCACCGAGCGTCAACGCAATCGATGTGTGTGTGTTTGCCAAGCTGAGGAAAGAGTATTGAGCAATTAGCCTGATCTACGGGCACAGATAGAGAGCTTTGAGAGAAGGTTGCAAAAGAAGTTGAAGCAAAGGCCACTCTCAGACGGTTGCAGTTCGTACCCCAAATATTCCAAATATCCTGAGTTAGGGCAATGACACAGGTTTCCTAGGAAGTTTTATGCAGTTTCTTTCACCCACATCACTTTCCCCTAACTTTTTAAGAACAAATGTTCGATAAATGAGCACAATTGAACTCAACACAGCCAACGCACCGAAAAGTATAAGCTTGAAAGTGTGCACAGGGTCCCGAGTTCAATTCCCAGACAACATTTTTCTTTGTTTTTCTACAGGACTTCAGTGAATCAGAGTCGTTGTCTCTGTTCTCTGATTATGGCAGGAAGCAGCCTTATATACTACTAGGTGTTCCAAGCAAAGAAGAAGTTGTCAGAGATGTTGTCTTTGAAATGAATGATAATTGACCCACAGGAGCTATCAAAGACTGATCTCCTTTCCTTATACACAGTTGAAGCACTGGAAGCCAATATTGAAGATATTTTCATAACATATCGGCCTATATGTTGGAGAGAGGTATGCCCAAATGGGACCCAGGGAATAGATATGAAGTCATTTTAAATCGTAAAATTATGAAGATTGATCCTTCAACTCGAATAAAGATTTCCTACATTTTTCTGAATTTTATGTATTTTTTTTTGGATAACAAAATCGAAAGCTGTTACAAAATCAGCCTTTAGTAAGCTCACCCATTGGTTTTTCTACCTAAACGTTTAGCTTTTGATATCCTACATGCAGGTGCGGAAATTCTATCCAGAAATAGTAGCTTAAAAACAGTACAGAATAGCTATGTTTCTTTCATTTAGAAAGTGTTTCCTTACACGCAACTTGTAGGGGTTTTCTAAATAAAAGTTAAGGATTTGCTGAATGCTGATGCTATGTCGATGCTATGCTGATGCTATGCTGATGCAATGCTGATGCAATGCTGATGCTATGCTGATGCTATGCTGATGCTATGCTGATGCTATGCTGATGCTTTGCTGATGCTATGCTGATGCTATGCTGATGCTTTGCTGATGCTATGCTGATGCTATGCTGATGCTTTGCTGATGCTATGCTGATGCTCCCTTTATTACATTGATTTGTGGCAATGCCGCGCGAGTGCTTGATAGTCGTATGGGCTGTGATGCAGGCATTTCTGCAGCGATAAGATAGCTGAGTTGTAAGTACGTACCCCAGAGAAGGTGATTGAAAAGTTAAATTTAAGTTGTAGGCTTTTCAGAAGCAAGACTGTCCACTCTCGAGCCCCTTCCTCTGCTGCTTCTCCTTCTCAGAAGCTGCATAAACCTAATGGGTGGACAATTCCCGTATAGAAAACCTACATTTTGAAGTACTTTTTAACTATTTGGGTTTCTTTGGGGGCTCATTTTTCCATGGGTGGGCTTTAGGGTTTCATATTGAAAGCCTACGTCGTCCAATAAGTGGACATTATGGTGGTCCCATCAGCACCGGTACACTATTCCACAGAAGTGGCCAGTTTCTCGTTGTAAACCACCTTAACCCCGCTGTCCCTCGTCCCCTGTACCTCAATTCAGTTTTCATTTGCCGTTGTTCCAAGGAAGGAACTCGTTTCAAAGAAAGTTACATTTTCGCTGTGGTGCAGCGGGTAGTGTGTGTGCCTCAATTATGTATTTTTGTATAAATTTGATAAATTTTGATTGATTTTATATAATGCCTTTAACTAAATTGACTTCCAAAAGGTATTTCTTCAGTTTTTAACCGAAATTCCACTCTGCTGGGCCGAACCATGCCCCCCATGTCTACGGGAAGTCCTTAATTTATATGATGTGGCTGATGGAAGCACGAAATAGTTCTAAGGTGGAAAGATATTCAAGATATTCAATCCTAAAATCACTTCATCAGATGCCTAATTGATACCTTTAGGGAACTTAACAACCAGCAGACTTGTCCCTACACCTTCCCTCTCTCCCACTCTCTCTCTCTGCGTCAAACGAAAGTCTGGGGACGGAAGTCGCCACAGATGATGCATAAGTAGATACCAGACCATCACATGGCAAGTAAGTGAATGGTTTTGTGCCAAGATGTGGCCGCGGCTATTGTAACTGGAACTGCGTTATAGTTGGTGATTCATGAATATTTAAACGTCACATTTGGTCGCACTTTTCACGATGCTCATTAATAAGACCAGAAGCAGCAGAAGACGCAGACGACGACGACGGCGACGGCGACGACGACTGAAAATGAAGAAAATGTGGCGATCGTTCGTTTGCGTTTCGTTTCTGGGGCACTGAACAAGTGCCCTCTCTATGCACATGGACATGGCACGGTTGGACAACTGGCAGAGAAGAGTTTTCTTTGTTTCGGACATGGCCACATGCATGTGCATCAGCAGTTCGCCGCGTTTTGCCGTTTCTGTTGCATTTCACCAGCGAAACAGAAACAGAAACACTTGGATATGCAAGATAGCGCTGAGCGTCTCAGATATGAAGTTGGATTTAATTTCATGCCGCAGTAGTTCGCGCATTTCCAGCTAAACGGGGGACGGGTGGGGGATGGGTGGTGGTGGTGGGGGATGAGTGGTGCATCGCGCGCATATTAACTTATGCATGAATACATAATCAGGCAGGGACGCGGACAATGCGAGCTGATGTTGTCAACCCCTGAATGAATGCGAGACTCTTCTGCCTGCCCCTTTTTGTGTGGATAATGACCTTAAGCGAGTTGGCACTTGTCAACCCGGCGGCACAGCGGCTTCATTTACTAGTTAGCAGGTGCAGCGCCAAGGCACTTGTTCCGCTGCCTTGGTCACGGTCACTAAATACCAATATTAAGCAATTCCCCCCTCCACACTCGACGGGGTTAGTGGCGGACGGGGGGGGGGGGGGGGGGGGGGGGGGGGGGGTTTGTTGTTCGGGGCCTACATAATTTGTTCCCATTACGTTCTCTCGTGATTTGGTATTATTTTGGGAGAAATTAATCATTCACTTCATTACCGCATTATCAGGAAAACTGCGGGCCGAGGTTTCAGCTGCATGACTCGGTGGTTTTGTTTTTTTTTTTTTTTGGTTTTGGTTTTCGCCTTTGACCAAAAACGCGCTGCCTCCAGACGATTGGCGCTGTCATCTAAGAGAAGACATGATGATACATACCTCAGCATGTGTGTTGGTTAATGGAGAGAAGTAATCTAATTGAGTGGATAGCGCTGGATATGTGAAGAGGCGAGTTGTATCAGAGTGAACCGTATGAGTTGAAGGAGAAGAATTGCATTGAATGAAGAATTCTACTAATATAAGCAAGCAGCGCTGCGGTGGCGAACTTTCTTTTGCTCATAACTTAACCATCGTCATTCTAGAGTAGTTACTATATATCTAAAAAAAAAACTATGTAAAAAGTGTGAGCACTCACCATAATTGCGACTGGGTATCAGTTTGGAAGAGTATAGCCAGATTACTAACTTCGCTGATTCGGCAAGTAACTTGTAATCAAGCCGAGGCACCATTCATTCGACGAATTCACAGGTTGATTACCAGATTTCTGAAGGCCGCCACTTGCTACCTTTTTCAAGTATTCCTGCTCGCTCGGAGGCACAATTGTTGGTTTAAAGCAGCGGTGGGCATGCTCCTGCTTCCATCCTTTACTGCTCCGAGAGTTTTATTTCGGCCACAAGCAGCACAAAACTCCTAGAGTAAATAGGGTATCCGTGAGTCGTGCAAACGTTTGTAACAGGCAGACGAAAGCATCTCTGAAATAGATAGATAATGATCAATAGCAACAGGCGTTTGTAGGAATGCCTAGATTTTAGAGACTAAAAGATAATGGCTGAGCTATAAGGGTTATAAACAACATAGCCTAAGATGCGCACTAACAAAATGTTAATGCACTGTAAATTAACATAAGGGAAGGCTTTCATACATGTATTCCCCAAAATAAAGGGTATATCAAGGTTGAGCAATGCAGTCTTCTGTTTTTGAATAAACCTTTGCTTGTGTAATAATCAGCTTGCAAGTTGACTTGGGTAAGCGGTCAGTTTTCCCAACGGAAAGTAGGTGCAGATGTAGAGCTAGGAAGTAGGACCCAGATGAGGTTCAAGTCAAACTGTTCTATCATCTTTCAAAGATGCTTGCGGCAGTCGCTTGCTGATCAAGCCTCTATCTACAGGCTTTTTTGTAGTAACTAGAGATGAGAGCAGTACGTTAGGCTCTTAGCCCCTTAAATGCAGTAAAGCTAAACGTTCGGTTCACCCGGTTGAACCTTTGTTTATGACTTTTGGACTTATTAAGAATGTTTGCCTAACAAACTTTGCACACAGACAGCACACAAATGTAAAATCGAAGGTCCACCGTGAAAATTTTTGTGCAAATGTCCCTGAAATTCACTAGTATGGCCTTTAGTAATCTTGTTATTCAGTTTCTTAAGTCGATTCGTGTTCCTTGTCATGAACATGAATGATATTGGTGACAAATCTCAATCTCAGTGCTTCCTCGACCACTGGATGCCATTGAACATAGCTAGGAATAGATCTCTGATGCAACGTAAATGAACTGCAGAATGACTTTCTTTTTCGTATGAAAGCTTTTGGGGCAACTGAAGCTGCAACTTCAAGCTTAGGCTAGATAGAAAGGTCAACTGATATAATCCGCTTGTATCATGCCTTCCCATCTAAGTTTACACTTGCTTTATGTAGAAACCTTGGATTCCTGGTTCAGCTTAATGTACCCAAAAAACCTAAACCGAACCGATGCTAAGAAGTAGACTCCAAAAACTGGCACTTAAACATAGAACCACCACCAGTTACCTAACTGATTCCCATCGAATCACTTTGTTCCCTAAATGGCAAAGTCCAACCGATCCCCCCCCCTCAAATACCACCACATATACCCCCCCAAAACTCACCTAAAAACCCTTCACACCTGTCCAAAAACGTTGCCAACAGCTGCGGCTTTTCTTTTTGGGTTTCCCCATTTGACAAACATAACCCGATGACCGCAGTGGAATCTTAATCTGGTTGTAATCATCACAGTAAGTAAGTAAAGTGCATGACTTCCCGATTTCTATCAACATTTTGGGTCTCGCTGCCAAGTCCCAGGTCCCAAATCCCAATCCCGGTCGCTGGGTTTTTGAGTTTTAATTATTTTGTCACTTGCTTATCGGCGGGGCCATCGACAAATCTTGACAAAGACATGACATGGAACAATTTGTTCCATTTGCCGCGCTCAGCGCGATTGTGACAAATTATTGACAACAATATCAGCAGCGGCTGCGTTGGCGCCAGCAGCAGGCCAAGCTGGGACCGGGACGTAGACGGCGACCCGGCCATCAATCTCAATCTAATAATGACGCCGGGTGAAGCGCCAGAGTGCCAGCCGAGTGCTGGAGTGGCTGTGTGGCAGAGATTGGCAGACGAGACCTGAGTGTTTTGGGCATATTGATTCCCAGGTTGCAGCCAGGCATGCCCCGTCTCATGTGGGTAAAAGCTACCGTACGCAAAAGGCGGGCAATTCTTTACATAATTATTGCGTTTTCCTTTTATGTGAGCGATGAAAAAGTGCTCGTTCATACATAGGATAAATGATGCACAGCATCGGCAGCAGCACCAGTCGCAGTCGCAGACGTAGACACAATGCCCCCGCCCTGCCCTGCCCTGAACTGAACTGAACTGAACTGGCCTGGCCTGGCTTGGCCGGTCCAGGCAGGCGCTGGCTGGCCAAAAAGTAGAAAGTAAATGCCGATGACTATGGACTAATCGTAGAAATGACGGGAAAATGTCAGTCACTATCACAGATCAAGCGTAGAAAAAATCATTAATTTAAATTGTGACCATCTACTCGACCCGGGCCCGGACCCAGGCCCAGAACACAACAGCAACAACAGCAACAGCAACAACAACAGCAAAAGGCCAAGCGACTGGCGACCGCCGACCGTCGATTGCCATATTGTCGAAATCAAATTGACCGACGAGGCGGCTGAGGTTGAGAGTTTTGAGGCGGAGACTGGGACGGAGGTTGACTCTGGCTCTTGGGAGAAAGGCGACTGTGCGAGTGCGTATGTGTGTGTGTGTGTGTGTATGTGTGTGCTGTAGTTGTTAGTGACCCATGCTGTGATTTAGTTTCGTACACATCAAACCACACCACAAATCGATGGCATGACATACAGCTTTCGAATTAGTTGCCCCCCCTCCGAATCCAATCCATCTAAAATATGTCAGAAAGCAATGCCTTGGCATTGGGTTGACCCCACTCTTTGGTAAGTTTCGAGTGGCAGGAATCTTGAATCAAGAATCAAGTCTTGAAATCGAGCTTTAAGCGCTTTGCTATGCCATCTCTTTGTAGCTCTCCTTAGGTTTGCTACATTTTTATATCAAGAGCGCATATCAGTTGAAATGGGTCAGTCCCAACCGAGTCTTACCTCTAGTATGAGAGTTAGGAGACAAAAGACACTCACAACAACAAAGCGCACAGCTTTTATATGCTTGCTTTTTGTTCAAAGAGTAAAAGCAGTCTCTGAAGTATCCTGAGAGCGGCAGTTTCTCACACGTTTCAACTTATTAGCAAACTTAACTCAAGAAAATTTGCATATTTGTCTTGGCAAACTTCAAATAATTTGCGCACAAACATTTGCAAAGTATTTTTTCAGTCAAAGCAGCCTCTAAAGTACTCGTAAGGCGTCCACATTGTCACCAGTTTCGACTTATTAGCAAACTCAACTCTCAAAAAATATATATTTGTCTAGGCAAACTTCAAATAATTTGCGCACAAACATTAGCAAAGTGGTTTTTCAGTCAAAGCAGCCTCTAAAGTATTCGTCAAGCGTCCACATTGTCACCAGTTTCGACTTATTAGCAAACTTAACTCAAAACAAAGTATATATTTGGCTTGACAAACTCCAAATAATTTGCTTGCAAACTTTAGCCAAGTTATCTTTGCCACTGTTTGTGCACAAACTATTTGCGAGTGTTAATAAGGCTAATTAATTAGCTATAAAACTTTTGCAAAATAATTTTAATAATTTAATTAAAATAATTTTAATTTTTTAAGACTTTGGGCAAATGCAAATAGTTTGCAGTTGCAAAGTATTCAAAAATTTGGCCTACTTTGCTTGCCTTAGGTGGAAACAAATAGCAGTTTGTGCGCAAACACCAGCCAAGCTCTATACAGCTATGGCTTGTTTATGGGACAAATTTTGATAAAAGTTTGACCAAACTGGGATAGTTTTGATCACATTTGAGCAAATTATTTGTTATTAAGAACAACAAACAGCTAAGAACAGTGCAAAATCGGCATTCGTTAATGTTTTCGACAAATTTTCTTGAACATTTGGGCCAAATTATTTGCCTACAAACTTCATAGCTCATCTTGGGCAAATATTTGGAGTTCCACCCTAACTTTGTTTGCACAAAGCGAGCAAATTTTGTTTGCCTGAGAGTCCTGTGATTAAGGCAAGCTACAACCGAAGTGATTGAAGTCGAGGCTAACTTTGTTTTGCACAAATTTACCTAATACCTTCTTAAGACAGCTGATCCGCCATTTTCCACTTCAGAGAATTATTCTCCCAAGCTTTGCACCAGAAGGAATCATTCGGTATGCCAATTTAAGGCTACGCCCGCAAGAGACCAAAGACCAGGCCCCTGTCGAAGGACATTTTTAATTAGCGCACAAAAAGCGAGACCGTTTTTTTTTTGTTTTTTTGTTTTTTTGTGTTTCTCTTTTCTTTTTTTTTGTTTTTTGGTTTGGTTTTGTGTGGATTGAAATGCGCCGTGTCCAGGGTTCTGGTAAGGGCCATAAACGCCCTCATGAAACGCTTGTGGCTATGCCTGTTCCTGTTCCCCCTTTCCCTACCTTTCCGTTCCGTTCCTTTCCTTTCCTTTCCTTTCCCTTTTTGGATATCAATCTGCATTGGGCGTCTACGATGGCGACGACGACGACTTGGACGTGGACGACGTTTACCCGTGTGCTGGTCCCAGCTCTCGCGGCAGCTGATTCATTCCGCTACGCATTATTAATGCACATATTTTGATAATTGCCGGTTTAGGCAGTCAAACGTCTGCTTCCGCGGTAGGCGTTCTTTTTCTCCATTGCTCTTTGACTTGAATTTGTTTTAGTTTGCCACAAAAGTATAAAGGTTGAGCTGCGGCTCTACACCTTGGGATCAGGTAACAATGGAGCACACAATGGCAGAGGGTTCTCCAATGGAAAATCGCTCGCTTGGCATTTTTAGTTACACCAAACGTGAGCTTTTCCATGTGTTTGTATCCACTTCCCAAAACGTCAATCAAATGAAAATGACCAAAAGATTAATCGTTTGTTTCGGAGCTCCGTTTGATGTTGTGTTCACACGAACTTATGGCTCAACCAAATATGCAAAACTTTCAGAATTATGGGAGTCAGCGGGGTAAAGGCTTCAGCTCGGGACTGAACAGGACTGAACGTTAGGATTTGAAATCTCCTCGAAATCTATTGCAACCCTTTCGGATTGGTAACTCCCATCCGTGCTTGCTCTCATTAAAAATGATCATTATCATCATTGGATGTTTCTGTTCGGTTCGGTTCTCTTCGGTTCGGTTCTCTGTGTGCGTTTCTTTTGTGGGGGGGGAGGGAGTGCACATCATATTTTGTCATTACATTTAATGGCTTTGCTTTTGCCCGAGAGCTGAGAGCTGAGAGCACCCGCCTCTTTGGGCCGCTTGATTGAGTGTTGGCGCATATGAGCTACTCGCCCGTAATCTGTATTTGAATGTGGCCAAAAACACAACCAAACAACAACAGAGGGGAAAAAAAAACCCCGAGCCCGGTTAATGATATCTCGGCCTGTAATTTCGTTTCAGATATTTAAAGTTTCTCATAACTCAAAATCAGTGGAAACTATTTGTGTGATTACCGCTGCTTGTTACGGCTGCTTTCTACTGCCGCCGCGATCAATCAACTCAATTTGGTTGACCTGCCCCGATCCGATCCCGCGCTCACTCGGCTCCGGCGTAAAAGAAATTAAGCGAATGCCGTCAAGTCGCAGTCAAATCAAAAAAGGGCTGGCTGGGCATAGCTGATTAGGCCTGTCGCCCTATGAGAACCGCGGAAAACTAAATCACACGGCCAGGGGTAATAAATTATCAACAAAAAAAAACCTAAAACAAAAAGTCAGTAAAAGAAAATGGGGACGGTCAGCTGAAACCAGCCCCCAAACGGAAAAATGTAAAAGCTTAGGGTTTTCCTTCAAAGAGAGGAGTTACTGGCCAATGGAAAGAGAGAAGCTCGGCCTTGGCGCTCGCTGCTGTCAAAGAGAAAAACTAAGATTTTATTTAGGAGAGAAGAACATATCATCAGCCCAGCTCCAATTTATGCTGTGCTAAACCAGCGCCTCCATCGGTATGCTTGGAGCTCGCCAGTGGAGCTCGGAATTGATCCTTAGCAACATTCAATGGCATAGATTGGAGCTCACGCTTTTACAAGCCCTCTAAACAGGCTGAGAAGAAGCTGAATAGCTCTCAATTCAGCTTGAAACTAGTGCATATTGTCATATGATTCGATATTAGTCTCCCACTGTGAATAGAGCTCTAGAGAGCGCTACACGCTCACTGCCAAGAAACGTTAAAGCAGCTCGGCTAAGAAGCTCTCAATTCACCTTGAAACTAGTGCTACTTTTGACATTAACATATGATTGAATGTTAGTCTACCACTGTGAAAAGAGCTTTAGAGAGCGCTACACGCTCACTGCTACGTAACGTTCTAAAGCGCTCCGCTTTTACTATGAAAAGAGCTCGCAGTTCACCTTGATACTAGTGCTACTTTTAAAGTTGTCATATGATTGAATGTTAGTCTCCCACAGTGAAAAGAGCTGTAGAGAGCGCTACACGCTCACTGCTAAGTAACGTTCTAAAGTGCTTTACCATGAAAAGAGCTTTAGAGAAGCTCGGCTAAGGGGCTCTCAATTCACCTTGGAACTAGTGCTATTTTCGACATTGTCAAATGATTGGATGTTGGTCTCCCGCAGTGAAAAGAGCTCTAGAGAGCGCTACACTCGCACTGCAAAAGAGCCTTCTATAGTGCTCCGCTTTCACCATGAAAAGAGCTTTAAGGAAGCTTGGCCAAGAAGATTTCAATTCTCCTTGGAACTAGTGCTACTTTAAACATTGTCATGTCGGTCTTCAGTTTCTATAATTCTTTCTCTCCTGCTTATACTCCTACTTATCTATTCTTCAGATACTGCAGCTTTACTCTAGTCTTCTCTTCAAACTAGCTTCATTCGCGTACTTGGAACAACAAAGTAGGGCTTGCTTCAGTTAGGGGTGAGCTTTTAGTCTTTAGTGTTGGTCAACGGTAGCTTATTGGTAGTGTTTATTCTATCCAAGATTGCCCGCAAAAAGGGTTTTTCCCCCTACAATTGCTCCAACGGCCCCCCCCAACCATTCCAATGATGCCCACATATCGCTGACAAAGTCTTTGGATGGATATCTCTGTGTCTGTCTGAATGATTTCCAAGTGCCACTCTTGCACGAGCCCATCTAATTACGCCACACACTGTTCGCTGATCGGCATTGTCTATACACGCGGCGGCCATGGACGGACGGAGGGAGGGAGGGACGGACGGGCGATCGGTTGGAGGGGGCATTTACTTATTTGTATCGCAGAAGCACATACGAGTACAAACAGAGGGTGCGGGGGAGTGGGAATGTTTATATCTGGCATCCGATTCTAGTCTCGACTGTGGAGACAACCTGCTGTGCTTTTGAACGTTTTAAGATGAAACAGTCCTGATCCATTTCGTACACATGCATAAGTTTTCCTCTGTTCTTCTTACTTTTTGTTCTCTTTTTTTTTTTTGGACAACTCAAGTGTCTAAGTGCTTGCCGCCTGATTCGACTTCGACGCCCCTGAGCGGTGCCGGTGCCGTTGCCGATGTCGATGTCGATGCCGAGACGTGCTTCTTTTTGAACATCAACAGCCAAATCCAAACATTCGCATTGGTGTACCATGGGACGCGATGGACATGGGAGTGTGTGTGTGTGTGTGTGTGTGTGTGTGTGGGGTGAACGGTGTAAGCTGTCGGGCTCCATTCTTCACCCCCATCTTCGAGTAGCGTTGCACTGAAAATAATTACTAGAATATATATATTCATTCTTGATCAGTAGAGTTGCCAACGGGCTTTAGATTTTGAAAAAGAAATCTGTTTGAGTCAACTCTTTGAGCTGAGAGCCGGAGAGAGCCAGGAGAGAGCCGTGAGCTGTCTGCTAGCTCAGCTCAGCTCAAAGCTGTGAGCTGCCTGCGAGCTCAGCTCAGCTCAAAGCCAGTGCCTAGAAGTACGAGTGGTTTGCTGTTCCCACCTCTTAAACTCCAGCTTCAGCTTATAGGCAAGTCCTCAGAGTCAAGAAGCTACGAGCCTTGGCTTTTAAGATGCTCGGTCTTAATGCAAGACCGTATCAGTATTTGTTCTAGACAGTTCTGAAGTAAAAGTGAGCTGAATAACCATTGATTTTGTAGTTTCCTTTTGCAACTGCACCTTATAGAGAACTCGGCTTGTATTTGGTTTCTTCTGCAAACCTCTAAAACCCTGCAGAAGGTTCGATCCTGGGGTTTAAATCCTTGTTAAGGTCTAAGGCTTACTTGGCGAACCGGTTTTAGTACCTGCCGAGCTGCCTAACAAACAGGCGAGCAATCGACGTCAGCAGTTTACTGTTTACCAGCCTGCTTCTGAGATTCCAGAGCAAGCTTAAGTCAGGCCGAAATCAGCAGAAACTCCAAAGCAGGCGAGCAATCGATGGCAGCAATAAACTGATTACATTGCATACCAGCCTGCTTCTCAGATTCCAGAGCAAGTTTAGGCCAGGCTGATACGAGCAGAAAAGCCGGAGCAGGCGAACAATCAACGGCAGCAATATGCTGAGCACATTACATGCCAGCTTGCTTCTAGATTTCAGAGCAAGCTTAAGCCATGTTGAGCAACAAACTGATTACATTGCATGCCAGCTAGCTTCTGAGATTCCAGAGCAAGCTGAGACTAGCAGAAAAGTCGGAGCAGGCAAGCAATCGACGGCAGCAATATGCTAAGCAGCATTTTATACAAATTTTGGAAGGGTGCTTGGTATTTCATAGTCGACTTTCTTACAGGTTTTTCCTTAATAAAGAACTTCTTGACCAAAAAAGTCGTTCTAGATATAAGAATTCTGTATATCTATCAAGTTTGAACCTCAATATTTTTCTGAGTGTAGTTTGAGCGGTTTTTGTACCCAAAGTTTCGAGTTCTTAGAATGATTGAAAACCTTATGGCCAACAAAACAAAAGGATTGTTACCCTACATAATTTGGAGGGGCTGAAAGGAAACGATATTCCTTCCCATCCTCCTCCTGTTTTTTTTTTTTTTTTTTTTGTTTTTCTCAGTGCACCCGAATCATCGGCTAATACCATCGTCGCCAGGCATCAGCATCTCTGGCCAGAGACAAGAATTCGGGGGGGCCATCTGTTGCACATCATTCGCACTTGGTTTCTGTCGGCGCGTTGCCCTATATTAATGGTAATTTCTTACTTTTTGTATACATTTTCGGGCTTGAATGTTTTTTGTCTATTTTGTTTTTATTTTGAGGCAACATTTTGGACTGTGCGTGGATTTCCAATAACTTAAACGCCGTTCGCTTTGCATCTCGGGATTTACACTTTGTTGATACTTGGGCCCAATTAAGTATTCCGGCACCGCGCGGGTGTCTCCAGTCTCCGGGTGTGTTTGTAGTTGTTGCGTTTCGCCAGCATTCTTTACGGGATTACCTACAGCAGTATTATTGGGCAAGTAGCTGGGGCAGATACTCGTATCATTGCACAAGTCGTTAACACTCGCACCGCACACAACCGCGCCGAGGTCGGAGTGGCATAATGGATATATAAAATCATAGAGGCGGTGAGGCGCGAACCAACCGACCGACCAACAACACACACATTAATGGGCCGTTGGAACCAAATGCCGCACACTCGCACCGGTGAAACGGAGAGGGGGGCACACACACACACACCCCCAGTGGGGAACTTTTTAGTAGTCTTTATTTTTTACTATTTCGCGTGAAAGAAATTACGATGAAAAATGTGCTCTAATAACAATAATGAAAAAGCAAACAAAACGCCGCAAATAGTATCATCCACATCCATAACCCCATGGGCATGGCCCATCCATATCCATTGCCCACAGATAGCATTTGCCCACAGGTGGAGATCTGGCCATGCCAGCCGACAGCCGACAGCCGACAGCAAAGAAGAAGTCATTTGCCGATGAGATTTTATTATACATACAAATCGGGCAATTGTATCTATCTGTTTGTTCCAATATATCTGTTTATATTTTGAATGCCGCCCGGACCCGGCCCTACCACCGTGTGGATGGCCAAAGAAAAACAAGAGCATCGAAATTCAATTTTCTATAGAAAAAACATACATAACATGCGATAATTCATGGCACACACACATGGAAACCTACATACAAACATATGGTAAATGCCTTTAGAATTGCGTTATTAATTTCAACCAACTAATGAGGCAGTTTATCAGCCATGAACCAATAACCACATATCACAGCATTCCGTTAAAGGACCACACCCACACAGCCATTCCCAAAGGTGTTTAAGAAAAGTGTCCTAGCTCCCTTACATAAATGAATCCTTGAATATATATATATATAAAATATAATATATATATTCGACTACAAGTAGATTAGGTTGTTGATTTCATGGGAATTGGGCATACGGGATTATGTTTTGGTGTTCCATTGGAAGCTCAGTTTAGCTGGCTTCACAACTGTGAACTAGTTGAAGAACTAGTTGAAAAACCTCCCGGTTCTATCTTCAACTATGCCAACTGCCTCTACTTTCAATCTTTAACTTAAGCAGTTGAAATCTTGAACAAAAAACTAAGCTAAAGAGGATAAACCCAGAGATCTCAGACTAAGCATGGAGAACTCTTTCCGAAATGGGTTTTTATACCCTTGCAAAGGGTATTATAATTTTGCCCAGATGTTTGCAACGCATAGAAATATTCATTTCCGACCCCATAAACTATATATTATATATATTCTTGATCAGAGTGACGAGCTGAGTCGATTGAGCTTTCTCCGTCTGTTTCTACTCAAACTAGTCTTTCAGTTTAAAAGCTATCGAGCTGAAATTTTGCACATAGACTTCTTTTTGCTGCACACTACTAATATGTCGGAACCGACTGGATCGATTGACTATATCTCATAGCTGCCATAGGAACAATCGGTCGGAAAACTAGTTTTAGTATGAAAAACTTTTTTCTTTTCAATGCAAACGTCTCCAAACTTTGCAAACGTAGGTTTACTATGCTTTTTTATACTTCTACCAAGTTTGATTTAAATCGGACAACTATATGGTATAGCTGCCATACAAAAGATAGGTCTGAAAAACAGTTTTAGTTGGAAAAACTTTTTTGTTTTTAATGGTAGCTTGCTGCAATGTTGTATTTGTTTGTTTCACCTGCTTTCACATGGTTGTACAAATTTTTGGCCAAATCGGATGACTATATCATATAGCTACCATACGAAACATCGTTCGAAAAATGGGAAAAAGAGTTGATTTTTTGAAAATATTTAAGCGAGCACTTGCAAGGGTATAAAAACTTTGGCAGAGAGAAAGTTAGCTTAGCTTTCTCGTTTTATATTAATATTGTGGGCAGCATGGACTGATTAGATAAGATTCTCTTCTCCTTTGAAGTATTCCTCGGATTCTGCGTCTTCTTAGCAAGTTTTTAGCCAGTTTGTTCAGGTGGTGTGACAGCTTGTCAAGCTATCTGGCGGCTTGATTGTTAATGACAAAGGAACTTCAAGATCTTTCTCAATATCCCTGGTTCTCAGTAGCCATTCAGCTTCCATAATGCTACTTAAGTTTTTCGCCTGTACCGTTCTTATCCTGACTGAGGAGACTTTAAAACGATACCATAAATTTGTGTGCCATATCTTCATACCGAAACCAAAATAGACTTATATATTAGGGCTTTGTTCCTGAGTGACAGTTTGTACTTGGAGTGCTCTGGCAGCCACTGTCAATCCTTTGTACAGTGTCACCCCAAGCTATGTGTGGATGCTACCTCAAAAGTTCGCTCTGTCAGGAAGCTCTTGATTAACTTGGAGAGCAGACTGTTGTGCCACACTCATGACACAACAAGACAGGTAAGGCGTGATGAGTGTGATGCGTACTTTTGCCAAAAGCTTACGCTACAAAAGTACGCGCAGCACTGAACGAGAAGGAACTTTGCAGAGAACTCACACTGATGCCACCTTACCTCTCTTGTTGTATCATGGCCACACTCTTCGATAGAGCCTGCTGAATGTCAAAGTAAGCTGCTGCCATATACTCTTTCCTATCATACTTTTCAAGAATGTAAATGACCACTCAAATGTAATTGTTCGAGAGTTCATTGGAAGGCAAAACTGGAAATCGGGTATTACTTTTCGAATAGATGGGACATAGAGCATTCTTCGAGGGGTAGATGGAAGGCTAATCGGACGGTGGGAATCAAGGCGGAAAGGCCGTTTTCCACTCTTGTGAAAGAGAACCAATCTGGCTTTCCCCCAGGGTGAGAGGAAATGGCTTAGTTTCAGAACCACCGAGAACAATTTACCTTTGTTTGGCAAGAGGTTTTTGTCAAATGACATGCATACACTGGTATCGATAAGTAGCCTATCGATATACAATTGGTATCGATACAAATGGTGGTAGCAGTCTCACTTGAAAGGAGCTTATTATTTCCTTGAAATATAGTCAACTAAGATGATATTTTGAATTGGCTAACACTTGGAATTCAACAGGAAGGCTGTAGAAAATGTATAACTGAACTGCTTCCGAATTCTTCTGCTGAACACGACCATTCTTCAAATGGAAATACATCCCATTTTCTCATCCGATTTCTTACAAATTGCTTCTCAGTACGCTCGCCCGCGTCGCATAGTAGATCTTATGACCCAATTTGTAGCCCTAAGCTGCTTCTAATCCTGCAGCTTCCACTCTGGCCATCAAACCATCATCTACCTGTAAACCTCTCCGCCTTAACCCACACACACACACACACACACACACACAGCCAAAAGGGGTTATCAGCGTGAGAAACTTAATGACAAAGTCACACACTTTGATTTCAAATTAAAAACTGCACACAAAAAGGATGAAAAGGAATACAAAAAAAAAAATATTAAATGATTAATTGGTTTCGTCGAATCAACGTGCACGAGGAGGGCCCGTCCTGTCCGGGTTATGAGTGCCAGCGACAGCGGCGGAGGAGCATACATAATGGGAAATTGGGGGAGCCTCTCTCTAGACTAATTTTCAGCAGAACATCACAATAAATTAACAAATAAAAGTCGGGCAAACCAAATGGATTTGTACAACACAAACACAAATGCAATCAAATGAAGGCAAATTTGTTGCCGGGGCCAAGACTGGCCCGCTGGCCCGTTGTCCGGCCCATCCCGCGCTTGATTATTCTTTCATTAATACGCGAATGTGTGTGTGTGTGGAGCCGAGTCGAGCCGTTTACTGTCCTCCGCGGTTTAGGAGCGAATCCATTAAAATAAGTGCTTAATTTCATTTCTTTTCGGGCCTCCGCTGTCAAGTTATAAGTTACAAAAATCGGCGAAAATGGCAAAATGGATGCCTAAACGTCAAATCCGCTCCACAAAAAGTGGAGCGCAAAAGGTGCACAACGGCGAGGGCAACTAAAAAACACAAAGGCCACATCCGTCGTCCCAGACCATGAAAAAGCTGTCCGGCTCATAGAATGAACCTTAATGAATTTCGATTTGCAGGAATCGGCCGGCCGGTGGGTGTTACCTTCGGGCTGTAAAGTCAAAAAGTGGCATCTAAAACCCCAGACAGATAGGTGGACACCGTTTTTTGTTTTTTTTTGCCCTTCTCCTGTCCCGTCCCGTCCCGTCCTGTCCTTTGTTGTCGTTGTTATTGTTGGTTTTAAGGCCGGCAAGCGCCGCCGATCGATGCGATGATCGTGGCTCGCTGGCTCCAACAACTGGGGGGAAAAAACCAAAAAAAAACACGCACAAGGGCATTTGTGTTGTTTGGCGGGGACAATGACGAGGATGTCTGCATCCAGGTTCAAAGAAAGATCCAAAAAAAACAAAACCTGACCACAGCACGAACCCCGAAAAACGATCAAACAACGTCGCAATTTGCGAGCAATTTTCAGGAGTCTGCCATCCCCGTCGGAGGGGGGGAGGGCTGCAATCATGACTGCCTAGGCCGGAGTTACTACCCCCCCCCAACTACCTCCCCGGCTACGCCCCACCATTTATACGATATGTTTATCGGTCTCTTATGAGTACAATTTGAAGTGTTAATAGCGCATGAGTCAACTTATTCCTTGAATCAATAAACATGCTGGAAAACAACAAGAAGCATTTGCGTTTTCCAAAAACAATCCGAACCGTACCGAACCGTACCGATTCGGTATGCCGATTCGAATGTGTCTACTTTTGGGCACAAGTACCGCGACTACTACGAAAATACCTTTTAAGTGTCTTTGTATATTTGTTTACTTCCAGCTAAATGTTTACCCAAGTTGGAAATAAAAAAATTTGTAGTAGGCATTAAAGTTTTGGACCGCTATTTTTCACGTGGCATAAACCAAACTAACAGCACTGCCCCGAAAATCATGCGGCATGTGGAATGGGCCAACGAATTGGGCGCTGAAGTGCACATGGGGGCCGGTTGGATAGGGCGCGGATGGGGGGGGGTGCTACAATTTGAAGAGCTGCTGGTAACATACAGCGGAATGAGCATGACCAGATTGGCCTATGTATGTACATGCAATGAAACAACAAATGCTGCCAGTGAAATGTGTTCACAACTCACAAGTATGGCCACTTTTGAAATCATGGGGATTGGGATGGGCGTCTCTTTTTTTTTTTTCGTTGGAGGACCGTCATTCAAATGCAGAGCCTGGCGAACAGATGGGCGGCTGTGTTACAAAAACATGAGAACTGATTTCATTTTAATCAAAAATGTAATAACTTGAACTGATAAGTCACTTGGCTGGCGCCAACATTTTGTACGACTTTTGACTGTTGAACCGAACCGTTAAGCCTGAACCAATTCATGCAAAAGTTTGACCATACAGCCATAAATGTTAAAGACTTGCTTCTTTTTTCCATGTTTCGCTGAAAATTGTGGAAACAGTAGCCTTTTCTGTATTCTGAAGAAAGTTCAGGATACATTCTTCTTTAAGATTCTAGCCCTTCGATTTGCAGGAGCAGCAAATTGTTTGACATTTTTAACAAGAATCTCTTTGAAAAACGGTATTTCAACTTGAGAAGTTCAAGTCTTAGGCCAATGATGGACTCAATTCAATAGAAATGCTGGTGGTATGCCTAAAAACGATTAATATTATATATATTTGATTTAGATTTAGATTTCTAAGGTAAAAAATAGAGGAAAGTTTGTATACCCTTGCAGCACGTTTCTCTAACTAATTTGAAGCACATTTCCACTGAAAACCAACATGTTTTTTACACTAAGACTGCTTTTCTAACCTAAGTTTTCTATGACAGCTATTCCATATAGCTGTCCGATTTCGACCAAACTTGGTGGAATCATGGAAAAGCACAGTAAACTAAGAAATACAAAGTTGGGAAGCGTTTCCATTGCAAACAAAAAAGTTTTTCTCACAAGGACTACATTTCAGACTCAACTTTTCTATGACAGCTATTCCATATAGCTGTCCGATTTCGACCAAACTTGGTGGAATCATGAAAAAGCACAGTAAACTAAGAATTACAAAGTTGGGAAGCGTTTCCATTACAAACAAAAAAGTTTTTCTCACTAAAACTAGTTTCTTGACCAATCATTCCTATGGCAGCTATAACCTATAGGCTTCCGATTTTGACAAAACTTTATGGAATTGTGTAAAGGCTTATAAACTAAATGTATGCCATTTTTCAACAGGTTTACATTGAAAACAAACAAGTTTTTCCTACTAAGACTACTTTTCTAACCTTACTTTTGTATGACAGCTGTACTATATAGATGTCCGATCTGGACAAAACTTTGTGGAATCATGAAAAAGCATAGCAAACTAAGAAATACAAAATTTGGAGGCGTTTTCTTTCAAAACAAAAAAGTTTTTCTCACTAAAACTCCTTTTCTGACTCTACTTTTCTATGGCAGCTATACTATATAGTTGTCCGATTTCGACCAATCTTGATGAAATCATGGAGAAGCATAGAAAACTAGTAAATACGGAGTTTGGAGATGTTTTCATTGAAAGCAAAAAAGTTTTTCATACTAAAAATAGTTTTTCGACCGATTGTTCCTATGGGAGCTATAACCTATAGTCATCCGATTCGGTCGGTTGCAACATATTAGTAAAGTGCAGCAAAAAAGTAGTCGATGTGCAAAATTTCAGCTCGATAGCTGCAAAACTGAGATACTAGTAACAAGCTTAATCGACTCAGCTCGTCGCCCTAAACAAGAATATATATGGTTTATGGGGTAAGAGAAGCATATTTCTATGCGTTGCAAACTTCTGTGCAATATTATAATCCCCTTAAAATTCTAAATTACCTGCCTTTCCCTCTTTCGGATTCGAACCGAGGACCCTAGGATACAGCGCATACGTAGTCTTCATCTCAACGCAATTGATCATCAACGCAAAGCGTGACAGTGATAAAAAAAACTGTTTAGAGTTGAGCCAGGCGAAAAATCACAGCACATAGTTCACCTAACACTCAAAAAGCAATAAGCTAGATGGTGTAGATGACCGGACTATTGCTTCTCCGGAGATGTGATGCGTTTTTAACATTTGGTCATAGTTTGAGAATTTTATATATTTCTCTGTGCTGCATTTATGCTAGTTTTGGTAACAAATTTATACTTATTAGCTACAGGCTGTGATTTTCCGTGAACGTGAACAAAAGTTCATGAACAAATTGGACCGCATATACGAACTTTGCATATTCTTGACATCTTAGTAGGCTTTGACACAACCTTCGTTTTCATCATCATCTTTTTTCTGACGCCGTCTGGTCTCATTGCAATCATTTGCTCGTCCTGACCACATCGTGTGTGTTGTAAGAAAATCTAAAACTAAAACTAAAAGCGTTAGTCATGGAATGGAAACCTCAGAATCATTCCACGCCCAAGAATAAGCCCAAAAAAGCAATTGGTCGACAAGTCGACCTCTCCATGAACCCCTATGGCTGGTATCGTGTGCTCGTGTACAGCTCCATGGAGCTGTCAGTGGAACAAGTGCTCGAAAAACTGTGTCTGATTGTGCAGAAAATGAATCGAGAGCTGAAGCCGTATCATCTGCTCGAAGGCGGGGACTACGATTCGCCCAAAGAAGAGCGAGCCACCTTCACCTTCCACGTGTATGGCTATATTATGGCCACGGAGCTGCATCGCTTGTCTTTGCCGGATGGCTTGCGTGTCCGGGTGGATGGGCAACAGCCGCAAATCAAAGTGGATGCAGCATTTAAGCGACGCATGGCCCAAGCTTTGGACGGGCGCTATTCGGCGAAGGACTGTCGCCTCGATATGTCGTCGTTTCACTTTGATTTGCTGTGGAGAGAGTCCTTTTGCGCCTTGACGCAATACGACTGCCTGGCGGCGGCCATTGAGGTTATGGCGAAACGGATGCCCGAGGTACGCATTTTGGTGTTGGACGACAACCATTTGCGTGATTTGGATGCCTTTTGTGAGGTGGAGTGTCGCCTTCCGCAATTGCAGGAGATTTCGTTGATGAGGAATCAAATTGAGGAGGTGGCCACCCTGACCGTTTTGGAGAAGTTGCCCATGCTGCAGGTGCTCTCGCTGGAGCGTAATCCAATTGAGGAACGTCTGAGCAGACACAGATCGCAGTATATGCGATTGAAGCGTATCCTGCCGCAGCTGGTCACACTTAGTGGTCGGGCCATGTCACCCAAGTCGAAGCTGTGGGAGTGGAAGCAGAGCCAGCTTGAGCAGAGGATTGTAGAGCTAAAGAGGCAGCAGAGGGAGCTTAACCTAAGGCAGCGCATGAATTGGCTGAAGCATAGAGAGCAGAATGCGATGGAGAACGAGCATATGGCGAAGGAGCGAGCGCTAATGGACGCTGAGGAGTGCCGGCATCGGCAAAAGATGTCCGACCTTAAGGCGAAGGAGAACGAGCTGATGGCGAAGAAGAGAGCGTTGACGAGAGCTGAGAAGTGCCAAGCTGAGCTTAAGATGGGCGAGCTTAAGGCGTTGCAAACTGAGCTGATGAGAGGTGAGAACTGCCGGCTTGAGCAAAATATGGGCGAGCTTAAGGTGAAGAAGAACGAGCCGATGGCGAAGGAGAAAGCGTTGGTGGCGCAGGAGAGAGCGTTGATGAGTGCCAAAGAGTGCCAGCTTGAGCTCAAGATGGGCGAGCATAAGGCGAAGGAGACAGAGCCGATGAAAGCTGAGGAGTGCCAGCTTGAGCAAAAGAAGGACGAGCTTAGGGCAAAGAAAATCAAACCGGTGGCGAGGGACACGAAGGAGAGAGCGATGAGGAGAGCTGAGAAGTGCCGGCTGCAGCAAATAATGGGCGAGCTAAAGGCGAAGGAGACAGAGCTTGTGAGAGCTGAGAAGTACCGGCTTGAGCAAAAGATGGGCGAGCTTAAAGCGAAGAAGTTCGAGCCGATGGCGAGGGACACCGAGCTGATGGCAGGGGAAAGAGCGTTTATGAGAGCTGAGAAGTGCCGGCTTGAGCAAAAGTTGGACGAACATAAGGCGAAGGAGACGGACTTGATGAGAGCCGAGAAGTGTCGGGTTGAGCAAAAGTTGGACGAGCTTAAAGCGAAGAAGTTCGAGCCGATGGCGAAGGAGGGAGCCTTGATAAGAGCTGATAACTGCCAGCTTGAGCAAAAGATGAGCGAGAGCGAACCCAAGGAAAAGCTGCCAACTTCTCGGCCCTTTTGGTTGTCCGATGATACCGGCTTTGACGATATAAAAGCTTTCGTTAAGAGCTATTTCCAACAGTTCGATGCTAACAAGAAGCGCTCCGATCTCTTGAGATTTTATTTGGAAAACTGCTGTGTCTCCGTTAGTTTGGGCAGTGATGCGGACAGTGGAGGCTGGTAGGTTTGAGCTAGACGTTTTTTTGTTTCCCCTTAACCACATTATTTCCCCCCCCCCCATTCCCAACAGGCTCCATGCTTTCGATCGTTTCGACTCCAATTTGCTACGCCATAACCCACAGAATTGTATGAGTGCATCCAGAGCGGCTGCTTTGGCCATGTTCGCTCAGTGGCCCAAAACCAAACATTTGATGGCCAGCCTGACGGCGGACGCAACGATGCTCCAGACGCAAATTGTTTGCCTCACTGTCAGCGGGTGTATGGAGGAGTATGACAATCGCGGCGCAACTCCTCCACTTTTGCGCTCCTTTATGCGGACATTCATCTTCCGGCCGGATGGTGAGCCGGCGACCTTTCGTATTGCCAACGAGATGATATACTTGACGGCAGCTAATCTGGCCCAGAGACGACAATTTCAGGCACCAATCGCTCCACTGTCCGGTAGCCTGTTCTTTCGCAACATTATCAAGCGCAATGTTATCGCCTGGCCATCCAAAGAGAAGAAAAGACAGCAGCAGCAGCAGCCAGACGTGGATCAAGCTTCACCCTTTCTGGATCATCTCGAAGAAGATCAACGTCCAGTGGTATCCAAACTGATATCTGAGACCAAAATGAATGTCAAGTGGAGTGAAAAATGCCTGACCGAAACTGATTGGAACTACGATGGGGCCTTAGAAAACTTTCAGAATCATCAGGGCCGGCAAACGATGCCGGAGGCTGCCTTTCTGCCAAAATGGATGGAGTCCCAATAAGTATTAGTTTCAATTACTACACATTTTTGCGTCATTCAAGCACGAGTTTATCTTGAAGACAACTTTTTCCAATATTGATCCATTAAATGTTGATGATATAGCTTTATACTGTTCCAACCATTATGTAAGATTCGAAACATAAAACATAAACATAAATATCGCCAAAATATATAATACTTCATATCTGATAAATCGACTTGGAAATACATTTGACTTATCGTTCTTTTGAAACCGGCCGGATCGGTTGACTATAACATATGGCTGTCATAGGAACGATTGGTCGAAAAACTAGTTCTAGTGAGAAAAACTTTGTTTTCATTGCAAACGTCTCCAAACTCCGTATTTACTAGTTTTCTATGCTTCTTCATATTTCCACTAAGTTTGGTCGAAATCGGACATCTATTTGGTATAGCTGCCATAGAAAATGAAGGCTAGAAATGCAGTCTTAATGAGAAAAACTTTTTGTTTTCAATGAAAACCTCTTAAAAATTGACACACATTTATTTTAAAAGCTTTCACACAATTTTTTAAAGTTTTGTCCAAATCGGATGACTATAGGATATAGCTGCCATAGGAATGATCGGTCGAGAAACTAGTTCTAGTGTGAAAAACTTTTTTGTTTTCAAAGAAAACCCCTTCAAAGTTTGTATTTCTTAGTTTGCTATGCTTTACCATCATTCCACTAAGTTTGGTCGAAATCGGACACCTATATAGTATAGCTGTCATGGAAAAGTAAGTTTAAAAAGTAGTCAATGAGAAAATCTTGTTTGTTTTCAGTTGAAATGTGCTTTAAATTAGTAAGCAAAATGTAATTTCAAGTCTCAAGTTAATTTTGCGCTATTTGTTCCATATATCACGGTCGCCACGTAGTCTTTCTTCTACAGACTCGCTTAGGGCTTGCATTCTTGACACAACAAGGATCTTTAACGGCTCTCAGACATGAACTATACAGTTTGAATAACAATTTGTAATTAGCGTGGAATTGATTTGGATTAAGTGGCAGGAAGGAGGAGGAGGAGTAGTAGTAGGGGGCAGGCAAACAAAAGACACCCAACCGCAAACGCAGGTCAAAACAATCTGTGGTCATGCAGGGAGGCGGGCTGTTCGAGTGGATTAGATTTATACACACACACACACACACACTTACACATGCAAAAGAATCAAAAAACATTAATGGGTTTTTGGATGAACAATTTTGTTTTTGTTTTTGTTTTTTTTCTTTCGATTTTACGCTCTAAATTACGTACACGGACGATATGGCTCACGCATTTGTATCTGTATGTTCGATCAGACAGCCAAACAGGGTGCCTACCTACTCTCTGGGGGGAGGGCCATTAGCAGACGGAAGCACACCCTGTACCACATACGGACTTCTTCCTATGGTCAACAAAAACCCAAAAAAATGAAACACAAACCTACACACGCATCCAGCGACTTGGAGCGGGTCTCGAGTCATGTTTGCTGGGTTTATAATAGACTCCAGCTTTGAAGTTGTTTTGGCGATGACTTCGTCGCTTCATTCTCTTTCCGTTTTCCATAAATTTAAATTATTAATTTTTTTTAACCACGGATAAGATGACGGCGACGATGATTATGTCGTTTTGTTATTGCTGCCGCCGCCGCCGCCGCCGCCGCCGCCGCCGCTGCTGCTGCTGATGCTGATGCCTTTGTGCCGTTTTAACGAAATGAGAGTAATTTGTGAATTTTACCTTTTTTCCATTCTTTTTCCCCAATTTTTGTGTTTTTGTTGGCTGCTCTTGGACCAAACAACACAAAGGCAAACCAATTTGACTACAAGCCGCGGCCCAACATCAAAACCATCGTCGCCATCGCCATGATTGGACCAAAACAAACAAGAACACCGCAACCGGCCGGGCCAGACTCGGTGGCCCTGGTAAGTAGTTTTAATGTTTTTTCAATGTAAATGCAACAATAACACTGACCCGGCGGATGGGCCAGGGGACAGGGACTGTGCTCCAGCTGTGTATGTGCTTACTAACCAGGCTGATTAAGGATCAACCTAAGGCACGGAGAGAGAGGGCTGGTTGTTGTTGTTGTGGTTAAACAATTGGAATCCTGGGATCCAAGTTGATTTTAAAAATTGCACCACAAATTGCAAGGAAAAGGAAAGGTTCTTAAATCCTGACTGTCTTCAACTCTCAAGTTTTTGAGAACTAAGGTTTCCCATGTGCTTGAAATGAGCACATTTGAGCTCAACACCACCACCTCACAGAATATTGGAAAAGTATTCGAAAGTGTGGCTTAAGGATCAACCTTAGCTACAGAGAGAGAGAGAGAGAGAGGTAGTTGTTCTACTGGTTGCACAATTGGAGCAACATGTTCCAAGTTGATTTTCAAAATTGCTCGAAAAACGACACAGAACGGGAACGGTTTGAGAATCCACGGTACACTGAGGGATACTTATAATACGAAAATAAGTTGTCTTCAACTCTCAAGTTTTCGCGAACAAAGGAGGTTCTTGAATTCTCGGTACACTGAGGTCTAACTGTCTTCAACTCTCAAGTTTTCGCGAACAAAGGTTCCACATGTGCTTGAAATGAGCACAAATCAACTCAACACCACCACCTCACAGCAGAGTCGGAAAGTATTTGGACGTGTGGCTATACAAAAGCGTGCGATCGTAGAAGTAGCTTAAATGCCCGTCCAACCGATGTTCGGAGGTCAATTTTTCTTTGATTTTCTACAAGACAGACCTAAACCAATCGGTGACTGGTTTGTCGCTGAAAATGTACATATTGTATACCCCCTAATGCTCAGTAAGGTTTGCCCACATATACACAGAGTACCCACAGTATTATAAGTATGCAACAGCCATAAGGAAGCATCTCCGACCCCTTAAAGTATATATATATTCTTGATCAGCATCATTAGCCGAGTCGATATAGCCATATCTGTCTGTCTGTTCGTATGATTAAACAGTTCTCAGAGTTGGTAAGAGATAGAGGTTTGACGTATGCTTCTCATACTTGCAGGCAGATTAAGTGTATTTTTAATTTTGGCCACGCCCCCATCCGCCCCTGCAATTTGGAAAAAACCTTATATCTTCCACAGTTTTGTAGATAGATGGTTCGTACCTTCTAGACATATTTAGTAAACAGGAATACTTAGCGATCTGCCAAAGGAATGTTGAAGATCGGATGAACGGTTGTTAAGTTATGATCAAAAGACTGTTTGCTGTATCAAACTTTAGGCTAAGCGTACAATTTTGTTGGTACAGAGTATGTTAAAGTCGAGCTTGACCTTCTTTCTTGCTTGTTTTTAGTTACTTAACACTTTACTTATGCGAAAAGCTACTCAGGAATCGAAATCTACCAAGGTTTCATTTCAAATTGAGCATCCAGAAAGCAAAAGAAAAAAATGAATTAGAATTTCAACTTTTTCTTGGAAAAGTGACCTTTCCTTTAAACGTCAGGGTTAGTTGCCAAGTTTCGTTTGTTTTAGCTTCATTCTACAATTGAATTTAAGAAGAACAACATCGTGTCTGAATTGAACAACAGAACATATTTTGAAAATAATATTATTGCCGATAACATTTGAAGAAGAATCAGCTGCAATATGCCATTGAAGGAACTATTGAAGCCAAGGTACGGCCTTTACTTGGCCACACTTATACTGGTGGCTGGCATACTGATGTGTGGATATCGCAAATATGCTAATGCTGATACTGAGAATGATGAGGAGCAGAAGAACTGGCTGACTGGAATGATGGCCCTATTCAAGGGCACCAAGAAGCCCATTAAGAGAGGATGGAGCTTCTATTGATGAATTTCAAGTTGATATATTGAAGAAATAAAACCTAGATGTGGCCACGGGATTGTTCGTAATGATGCATCTTATTTCCGTAGGTTATACCCAGAACTTAGACTTAAGATAGACGGACGGATATGACTATTTTTTGACCTAAGTGACTGAAGAAGAATTTGTATGGCTCAGAGGGTGGATAGATTGGGAGGGAATCCACTAGGAATATACCACTTGACTGACTTGAAACCTTTCCACCAACAATATCTAAATCAACATTGGGCCAGTTTGTTTTTCTTTTTTGCTTTTCCTTTTTCCATGTTTTGGTTTTCCTTTTGCAAAGTAATCCTTGCTGCAATCAAGGCAATAATCCCACATGTTTTGCAGTGAGTTGGGGTGAGGGGGTGGGGGTTGCTTTCTGGCACTTGACGCGAGCCCAAGCCGAACTGCACCCCAAAAACGATGACGATTCACATTCACCGTCACCGCCGGCAGCGGAATTGACAATGGTAATTGAAACGCGCACGGTGAGTGGCTCTCAGCGAACTCGCTTATCGCAATAAACCACTTAGACTGAAAGTATTTCAATGTGCTGTTAGTTCTACTCTTCTCTTCTCTTCTCTGTGTTTTTTTTTTGGAATTTATGCTTTCTTTTTGTGGGGACTGGACTTTTGTTTTTAATCGCATCAAAATGAAACTAATGCGAGTATTATTATTAGAACGGAAGCAGCAGCCGCAGACCCACCAGCTGCTGCTGCTGCTGCTGCTGTAAGCCCTGAACTTGGATGTGGCGGAGTTGGGGGCTAATGAGTCGTCGCTTCGAGTGTCGCACGTGCGTCTGCTTTTGCCTCTTGATTGCCAGGCCTACTTAAGGCAACAGAAGGAGCGAGAGAGAGAGAGAGAGACCCTCTTTTCCCGTTGCTGTTGTTTCTTTTTCCTCGGGAAATGCCCAATTAAGAGGCCCATTAAACGAGAATGACCAATTCAAGAGCTGTGCTGCGTTTCTTGTTTCCCATTGATAAGCGCAAAGAATCGGACTTTAAATTGGGCAAAGGACCAAGGCCAAAGAAAGTTGGAAGGATGACATATGACTTAGGAAAACTATGGCAACAATTTGCTTGTTTAAAGTTGATGCTTTTTAGATTGATTTTTGCCTCGCTAAAGTGGTGACCCCGACGTGGTACAGCTCGAGAGCTTGTAGTTCAGCGATGTTCAAGAAGAGAGGCTCTTTGTCGCTCTCTCTGACACTCACTGAAGCATTACTTCGGCAAGCATTCGGCGTAAATTACCGAAAGTGTTCGGCCCCTGGGGGCAATGGGTGAACATCGCTGTTGTAGATGGCTCAAGCAGGCAGCAATTGCGAAATCCAAGTTCAGCAAAGGCCATTTCACAAACTCTGGCAACCCGTACTCGGTACTACGCATTCTTCAGCCTCCACCTTGAGCGATAACAACGATTTCATCAAACGATCGACCAAGTAACCCTCCAACTAGACTCATCAAACCATTTCAAACCTATAAGGGGGCCGAAGGAGTTTCGTACCTACACCATCACTTTTTGGGGGGAAGCGCTGTGCCAGCTCTTTCCATACTGATTATCGATATGATTATCGATAACAATATTAGCCCACTTACTGTCATCTGGATGATCAAACGCATTAAGTTTGCCAATGTTCTTCAAGATGGGAACAAATCATGTTTCAAGATTTGAGTTAAGTATAAATCTTAAGTAATGAGTAGAATTTTGACTAACAAAAGTGGTGACCCCGACGTTTTGAGATCTAATCGTCTCAAGCCCGACTTAATGCGCAGAGTTTATTCAAGCAAACAATCCTCAATCGGCCACCACTTAACCCTTGAGCGTGCTCAAGTTGGCCCAAGATAAATGGCTGGCTATCGATAACTCTCTTAGGTTATTGTAGAACAAGAGCTGTCCTTACTTTTAGACCTTTGAAACAACTATCATAAATTTGCTTGTTTGAGCACAGTTTTTGAATGCAGAAAAGTGAACTGAAATTCTGAAATTAAGATCTTTAGCTACCCAAAGTTTCTCCAGATATGCTTCGATCTTACATTCCCTTGCTCACATTTCGAATCTATTTTTAAGTAGTTCTTTGCACAGATTCTTCCTCAATTTGCATTCAACCCAAAATATGGGGGCGGGTGGTGGTGGTGGTTTGGAGGGGTTAGTTCAACTGGCGAATCAGTTAGCTTTTACGATATGTTGTTTCTCTGGCGTTCTTTTTGCCACAGAAGCCAGGGCCATTACCACGACCCACGACCATGACAATGACTTTAACTACAGGCTACACATGCACTTGCATACATACAAACATACATACATCTATATAGAGACGTCAGTGCGTACTACTTGGCTCTGTACATGGCAAACTGCGGGCATTGGCAACGCCTAAACGGGAGAGAGGGCAGTTCCTGATGCAGTTTATGCAGATACGTTTCAATTAGCTCAATTCGAACGTGAAAGTGTGAATATGTGTATTTATAAAACCAAACCCAGAGCCCACTAGCTGCAACCAGATGCTGCTCCCACCGCCGCAGCCGCCGCGCCCGAAGAACCAGGCGATGCTGGTTTTTGGCGTCAAGTTTGGGCTGCCGGGCACAATGTGCTCGCTGCGTGCAATGCAAATAGTCATAATTGCGGATCTTGTTTTGCGGCCCGATCATTAAGCGCAGTTGTTCACTTAACGCTTGAAGGGCTAAACAAATGCACGCGCGAGAAATTCTCAAAATCAATTTACCATATGAGCGAATGTCATTGAATGGGGAAGCTGGCAAAACTGGGAGCTGGTGCGATGCGATGCGATGCGATGCGATGGGGTTAACTGGGAAGTGGACAAAATGTGATTTAGTTTTAGACTGAGTTACCAGGAAATCAATAAAAACTTGCAGCAGGCGTATTAAGACAACACAAGTTTTGGGTTGGCACAAACAGCAGGGGGAACAGTTGGGGAGGGATAATGCTTGAAGAGTTTATGCATTTTTATCTTTCTATGACGAAAAGTAGCATAGGATTGGAGCTAAAACAGCGAAGTATTTTGTGGAGCTGGCAAAAAATTGAAGTACAGAGCTGGCAATGCTATGATTTTCCATCAATTACTTTATTTAATGCCTCAATTACTTTTAAATACCGGGTGAATTTGCTTACAAAAGATATTTTGTACACAACTGCTTTGTTTTTTGACATAAGTAAACATTTAATGCTGCTAAAAAGTTCCAATTAAAAATTTAATTGAAGTGAAATATCTCAATTAAATCTTGACTGGCCCAGAAGTTTGCAACGCATAGAAATATTCATTTCCGACCCCATAAACTATATATATGTTCTTGATCAGGGTGACGAGATGAGTCGATTGGGCTTTGTCCGTCCGTCTGTCTGTTTCTACTCAAACTAGTCTCTCAGTTTTGCAGCTTTCAAGCTGAAATTTTGCACAGAGCCTTCTTTTTGCTGCACACTACTAATATGTCGGAACCGATCGGATCGGATGACTACATCTCATAGCTCCCATAGGAACATTCGGTCGGAAAACTAGTTTTAGTATAAAAAACTTTTTTCTTTTCAATGATAACGTCTCCAAACTTTGTAATCGTAGGTTTTCTATGTTTTTTCATAATTCTACCAAGTTTAATTAAAATCGGACAACTAAATGGTATAGCTGCCATACAAAAGATAGATCTGAAAAACAGTCTTAGTTTGAAAAACTTTTTTGTTTTTAATGGTGGCATCCTGAAACTTTAAATTTGTTTGTTTTACTTGCTTTCACATAATTTTACAAGTTTTTGGCCAAATCGGTTGACTATATCATATAGCTACCATACGAACGATAGTCCGGAAAATGGGAAAAAGAGTATTTTTTGGAAAATATTTAAGCGATCACTTGCAAGGGTATAAAAACTTCGGCACAGACGAAGTTAGCTTAGCTTTTTCGTTTGGTATCTATATAATCCTTGATGGTATCAAATTGATACCCGAAAGATCAAAAATATGCATTTGACATACAAAAGTATCAATTTGAAACAGACACAAATGAAATGAAAGGAAAAGACAGTTAAAAACTAAACAAATCAGAAAGAGCGAAGTATAGCAGTTGCTTTCAAATTGAATATAGTCTGTGGATTTGAGATTGTATCATTCGAATCGCACAAATAGGCATCGACATATAGTCAGCACTATTACAGCGATCGGTGCCAAGTGAAGCGACAGCCACAAAGAAAAGCGACCATCGTCAGTTGCTGAAACAAACCTGCTTGAAAATGTTTACACTGCGAAAAATTGACTCGATGGTATTCTATTTACAAGAATAGAAGACTAAATACTTGATTCAAGGAGAAAGTTCTTAAATCAAGTACAATTTTGTAAACTCTTTACCAAAAGGTTTGTGCAAAAGTATGTAACAGATAGAAGGAAGTAACGCCCACTAAAGTTGATATATGTTTGATCAGCAACGACAGCCGAATCTATACAGATATATCTCATAGATGGTCAGAGGTAGAGCCTAGACATGTATGGCACACTTGCAGGCAGTTCAAGCTTCTTTTTTTTTCCATGCCCCCGCAATTCGGAAGAAGCTTTATAACTCCGGCAGCTTTACACATAGAAGGCTCGTACCTTTTAAACATATTTAGTAATTAAAATAATTTATTCAATCATCAAAGACTGAATCAATTCAGTTGAGTGGTGGTCAAGTTATAAGCAAAATAAATCAAAATTCATGCTGTGCATACACTTTTGTTGATACTGAGTTTCTTATAGTCTGACTTGACTGACTTTCTAAGTTGTTTCAATCTCGAATTCCTTGATTTAAGACTGTTTTCGGTATATATTAGGTAAAATTTTGACTAATCAAGTTCAGCTTTAATATAAATACAAAATATTCTTGGTTGAAGTTTATTTTTTCAAACAAAATAAGACTTAAAAGTTCTTGATATTTGATATTAAAGAGATTTGTTGATATAACAGCGGTCTTTAGCCAATAAAGCCCTTAAAGAGCCATATTCAAGATGTTATGACTATGGGTCAGATATCTAACACGACTCCCTGACTATAATGCTAGAACCAGTTGCGAATTTTAAGCATACAGTTGCTTAAAAATGGCACTTTTTTACTCTATTTAGTACTCAAACCAAAATCATTTATACTTCAAATGAGGAATTAGGTTAGAAGTGGTTCTCATATTGATAATATCATCAACAAGTTCGTTTTCTACTGAAGATTGCTTCATGCTTAATTGAAGTACATTCCAAACAGACTTCACGACTTCAATACAATTCCTTATAAATTCCATCCCTGACATTCCCCTTTCTAATCGTTTCATTGACCCAACTCTTGAAAGATGCCCCAAAAATTTCTCTCAGTGTACGCCTCACGCATATGGATCAGGGCTGCTTCGGGTGGCAGCCGGCGGAGTTTAAGTTAGTTGTTGAGGGAAAAGCCATTCGTCCTCTAATCAGAAAACCAGCGAGCGGTTTGCGATGCGCTTGAGCGTGACTAAGTACAACAACGACTCTGGGCCTCAACGCCCTCCCCCCTACCCAATCCCCTCCTACCCCTACCCTGAATCACTGTCCACCACACCCCAGCAGAGTTGGCTCCACCTGCTCGCTGGCCGTTGCTGCATTAATAGCGAAGCAATCAGGGCGTTGCAGAAGCGAGCGCGAAGATCATAACGAACGGTTTGAATACAATATATTAAATGGATTTATTATGCCGAGAGATTGTGCGCCTTGTGCCTTGTCTTTGGCCAAAGTAAGTATGCTCCAATGGCCATACGAAGAGAGAGAGCTCTGGCTGTGGCAGTGGCCAATGGTTTGTTGTCGTTGTCAGCTGCCGCTACGTCACTCATCTATGGGTGAGGCGGGGGTGGGCAAAGAGGAGGTGGAGGAGGCCACTGGCCACTATGATTTCGTAGTCGCAGTTATTACTCGGCCCAGTCGCAATTAATGCTTCAGCAACAACAACAGCAAAGCAAACTAACGTCTTTACCTCTGCAGTTTGCCGTTTGTTTCATCGTCCTCACTGAACACGCGCATAAATTTTTACTTAATTAGATACGTACCGAGAGTTGGAGGCAACAAAAACAGCATACCCCATACCCCATTCCCCATACCCCATACCCATACCCATACCCTATCATTGCCATGTCGGTACCAGCTCCAACTAACCACAAAGCCAAGACAAGCGATTGACTTTGGCAGGCGTACAACAGAAAAAAGCGAGCACATATACCACACCGATTAGTTGGATATAGTTGAGAATAACATTCTTTCCCGAATGCATACCTCAAAATTGAGGCTTAAGACCTATTGAATACCACCGCGCACAATGTAGGGGAATTAGGGCGATAAAACTGGAAGGTTTGGGGGGGATTAGGAAACAAACACACCGAACTGGGTAGATGAGAGAGCTTAGAACAAAAGTTATTGCCTAATGAATTGATAATGTATTTTTTGCATTTCACATTTTTGTTCTTTGCACTGAGAGACAACCCACTCACCAAATATCCCATTCAAAGTCTTAATAGTTTCTGAGAAATGCATAGACCACCCATTCTCAAACGATGTGAATCTGAACCATCTTTGAAATGGTTCAGCCAGCTGGCTGGTTCGAGGCAGGGCGAGTATCTAACTTCATACTTTATAGTTGGATTTTAGCCGGCTCGAGGTCAGGTTGATATTGAAAGTTTTTAGTTCAAAGCTGATATCAATTTCTAAGATGAACCTTTGAAATAATATGGGCGGATACCTCACAGCCAAAAATTAACTACTGCCGGACCCACCGCAAATTCTACTTTACCGAAAATAGGAAAAAGGTTTAGCAGTTTCCAGCTCATATTTTAACTACACAGTTAAAAAAATGAATTAAAAGCTAAATTTTCATTCACTTTCTTAAAAATACTATGCTATTTAGGTACACAGGATACTTTTCCTAAACGTGCGTAATGACTGTAAAAGTTTAGATGTGCTAAGTACAACTGAAGGGGGACCAAGGAGCCTTAATTCATTGTTAAGAATAGAGGAAAGCTAACTTTAGCTCGTCCGCAGATTGTATAACCTTGCAGCACGTTTTTCTAACTAATTTGAAGCACATTTTCACTGAAAACAAACAAGATTTTCTTACTACGAATACTTTTCTAACCGTACGAATTCGATCAAACTAAGTGGAGTTATGGAGAAGCATAGAAAACTAGTAAATACGGAGTTTGGAGGCGATTTCTATAAAAACAAATAAGTTTTTCCCACTAAGACTACTTTCTTGACTCTACTTTTCTATGACAGCTATACTATACAACTGTACGATTTCGACCAAACTTAGTGAAATCATGGAGAAGCATTGAAAACTAGTATATACGTAGTTTGGAGGCGCTGGCATTGAAAACAAAAAAGTTTTTCTCACTAAGACTACTTTTCTAACCTAACTTTTCTATGACAGCTGTGGTACATAGATTCCCGATTTCGATCAAACTTGGCAGAATCATGAAAAAGCATAGCAAACTCAGAAATAAAAAGTTTAAAGGCGTTTCCATTGAAAACAAAAAAGTTTTCCTCACTAAAACTACTTTTCTTACTCGACTTTTCTATGACACCTATACTATATAGAAGTCCGATTGTGTCCAAACTTGTTGGAATTATGGGAAAGCATAGCAAACTAAGAATTACAAAGTTTGGAGACGTTTCCATTGAAAACAAAAAAGTTTTTCTCACTAAGACTACTTATCTAACCTAACTTTTCTATGACAGCTATACTATATAGATGTCCGATTTTAACCAAACTTAGCAGAATCATGAGAAAGCATAGCACACTAAGAAATATAAAGTTTGCAGCTGTTTTCTTTGCAAACAAAAAAGTTTTTCTTACAAAAACTAGTTATTTGACCGATCATTGCTATGGCAGCTATAACCTATAGTCATCCTATTTGGACAAAACTTTAAAGAATAATGTGAAATCTTATAAAATGAATATATGCCAATTTTAAAGAGGTTTACATTGAAAACAAAAAAGTTTTTCATGCTAAGACTATTTTTTTACCTTACTTTTCTATGGCAGCTATATTATTTAAATGTACGATTTCGACCAAACTTAGTGGCATCAAGAAAACTACGAAGTAAACTAAGAAATACAAAGTTTGGAGACGTTTGCCATGAAAACAAAAAAGTTTTTCTTATTAGAACTAGTTTTTCGACCGTTGGTTTCTATGACAGCTATATGCTATAGTCATCAGATCTGGCCAGTTCCGACAAATGTTCATCGAATTTGTAGCAGAAGACTTTGTGCAAAGTCTGGCTTCTATACAATGCTTTGACGCACTGTCACGCGTATGGTCTTGGTTGCGGTCAACTTGAAGACGCCATTTCGTTAGTGTTAAGTCCCAGGTAAAGTTAGAAGAAGATAGACTTAAGTGACTCATATAATTCCCCCTTTCATTAAACTAGTTTCACGTTTGTGGAAGTTATTGGAGTTTAAAAAAAGCCTTCATAGTTTTGCCCCATTTGGGTGCGTCATCGCAATCGAAACTTTTGTGACCACAATTGGCAAATTTATGAGCAAGTTGATTGAAAAATGTTGATAACATTAACTGCACTTCTGTCTGGAACATTAACAGCTGATAAATTAATTGCCGCTCTAATTGTGCCTAATGTGGAACCGATACTTCGCCCAAAAACGAAGACAATGGGCGCAATTCTGATAAGCGATTAAAAACGATTAAACGATCCACAGGGTGGGTCCGCGCGTCCGAGTGTCCGCGTGTCCGCTGGTTCCTTCATTAGCACCAGCGTCAGATGACGCTGACAGCTCTTGACCACGACCACGACGACGATCCCATGCCATGTGGGCAGTATTCACCAATTCGGTTTCGGTTCAGCCCGGACAACAACTGTTGACCGCAAATGCCGATGAGACCGCGCTGGCCCATTGAATGCAATATTTGTCATGGTCATTATGAGTTATAAACGATATTTTGATCCCTAATCACTTGGCTGGCCCCGAGGTAAGCTAAGGGAGGGACACACACGAGAGGGACACTCACAAGCTGTCAACGCATTCGTTTCACGTGTTACCAAATGTCTGTGTCCCGTCCTGCCAGCCCCCGCGACAGTAGGACACATTGTCTTTGTCGTCGTGGTCGTGGTCGTCGTCGTGGTCGTCGTCGTCGTCGTCGTCGGCGGTGGAATTAAAGGAACAATTGTTGCAGCAAGGGCAATTATAGATTATCACCTTGTTGCCATCCCTGTCGCACGGCAGCGTTGGACTCCCTCCCGCACCTAGGGCAAAACCCTCTCTGTGTGTGTGTGTGTGCTTGTGTGTGTGTGGGACCGCAGCGACCATCGAAAAAGAACCATAAAAATGACACCACATTGTTTTATCTTTATCGCATAATTGCGGTCAATTCCCTCGGCTTTGGCTTGGTCTTCTTGTCTTGGCCTGGCCCGCACTGTGGTGCCAGAGCTGAACGAAATGCAAGCAAAGTCACAGCATCGCAGAATTGTCCTTCACCCATTTTGACCTGCTAATCCTCGATGAATTCACAGCTAAGGGAAAATCATCTTCTGGCATCTCTTGAATTCACTCCAAAAGGTGTTCTTTGAGGTGAAACTTTTTGAATTTTGGAACTGAGTATCGAGAACTAAGTAGCGAGTGCTGTGTATCAATTATTGATTAGCGAGTTGCTGGTATCGAGTAGCGAGTGTTGCATACTGAGTATAGAGAACTTAGTATTGAAAATCGAGTAATTAGCATGGAGTACTGAGTATTTAAAACTGTGTTTGAAGCATTTAGTAGAGAGTACTTACTTTAGAATATGGAATATAGATTACTGTGTGTGGAGCAACGAGTATCGACTAACGAGTAGTAAGAATCGAGTAGTTAGCACCAAGTAATGAGTAATGAGTACTTCGCAACGAATTCTTATTATTAATACTGAATGGGGAGTGCTTAAAATCGAGTACTGAGTAGCGAGTACTGAGTAACGAGTACTCAGTTTCGAGTATTTGGATATTGAGTCCTTAGAATCGAATACTGGGAATCAAATTCATATTCTTAGCGAGTAACGAGTACTGAGATTCGATTATTTGGATAACGAGTACTTCGTATCGAATACTGACTATCAAATTCTTATTATAAATGCAGAGAAACGAGCACTTAGTAGCGAGTACTGAGTAACGAGTACTTAGTATTGAGCTCTGAGTAACGAATACTTAGTAGCGAGCACTTAGTTTCGAGATCCGAGTATGGACAGCTCAGTATCGCGAATTGAATATCGAGTAGCGAGTATGGAGTAACTAACTCACACACACACACACTCGCCAGTAAGTGCCAGCCGGAGCACAACTTGTACAGCAATGCCTTGCGAGTGTCAGCCGCATCTTCTCACATCTTCGCTCTGAGTCTCCGAACCACTGTGCCTTTGGGCTTGATTTCAATACCGGCATCGGTTTCGGCTTTGGCTTTTGATCATTTGCCATGGCTACACATTCACTAGCCGCTTCTCGCTCGCTCGCACGCTCGCTTACTTACTAGCTCCGTTCGTCTGCCGTTCCCCTTCCCCCTCCGTTGCACTGCTCGCGTTAGAACATCAGCAGCGGGATGAGCACAGGGGGGGGATGGGGAGTTGTTGGGCAACGCAACACATTTATCTTCTTGTCACAAATTAACGCTCTTGAAAACGTTTGAATTGAACAATATGCCTTTCTATTTCGTTTCGTTTCCCATTCTCTCATTGCTTTTGCTCCAAGGTGTGTTTTAATGGTGGGCCGGCCAGGGGCACGGGCACGGGCACCGGCACCGGCACACGGGTATGTACTTTACCCACCACGAGGCGGGGCGGACCTCGAAGTGGTCAGTCAACTAAAATGGGGTAAAAGGCCAAAAACCCAGCCGTTCATTTGTTACATTTAGTTTCAAACTGGGTGCGAATCCTGCCCACTGAAATGGCATTCAAATGCCTCAAGACGAGCCACTCTCCCAGTTCCAGAGACCAGGTGTAAAAGTGCTCCCGATTCAATGTGTTTCGTGTGTTTCAGTCACGCTGCCATCCCCTTCCACTTCAGTCAGCCTCCTTTTTTGTTCACTTTTTTTTTTAGCAATGTCACCTCCCTGGCTGGCTGGCTGGATGGCGCACTTGACTGTCCACTTGCCTGCCCATCCATATCCACATTCACATCACACCGACAAGCACAAACAATGAGTCCGCAGGCCGGGCAAAGGCAAACAAAAAGGATGCGCCACCGAGGCTGGCAAAACAATGAAATTGTGGAATTTCATTTTATGTTTTAATCCCTCTTTTTGTGTGAAGCCAACAACATGCTGCAGGATCAGCGTACACACACACACACACACACACCCTCGATCCATGGGATTTGTCATTTGTCGCCGCAGACCCAAGTCAAAGAGCCACTTGACTTGGCTCAGACACCTACAAACACCTGACAGGCGATTAGTCGCACCCCGGACCGGCACCAGGACCAGTCGAATATGATTTAGTTTTCTCTACCAAACCAGATTCAGGCGAGGCGAGCCGCCGTCGAACGGAAACGCCAAGCGCCCGGGGATGTCAGCTGCATCTCGAAAATATGCAACTGGAGCCCGGCGGTTTGCTTACATTACGATCGATTTCCTTTAAACTGGATGGCAGCTGGTCAGCCACCCACTCTTCCTGGTCGCGGCCGAAGGGGGAGGGAGGGAGGGAGGGTCATTCAACCGCCGCCTTGGCCAAAAGTCACTTGTGATCGTGAGAATTCCACTTAATTGATTTACACATGCGCCACATGTGGGCCAACTCCAGATTGCTTAAGTTCAAATGCTACGCATGACCGTCACAAATCCCCCAACGTAATCGTCAGCTCCGTCAGCTCTGGTATGTGCGTAGATGTGGCTGATCAATGGTCAATGGCTGTTGTTCTGTTCCACTGGGAAGTTACAGTGTTTACATGAGCCAAGAGCTGCAAGAATGGCATCAAGGGAGCAACTTTTGATTGGATCTCATGATTAAGTCTGGTTGTCTTGTGAGGTGTTAAAATGGCCAAAGAATATGGGAAAAGTGAACATTTTTCTGATATTTTGTATTGCTGTGGCATAGTTGAGCATTTGACGAAGATGCGGTCAATATTGGCAAATGGAAATATTTGGAAATCAAAGCGAATCACAGGCTTCCATCAGGCAGTTCTATGAAGTAGAAGTGCTTCCCAAGCAAAGTCTAGTTGCTCCCAGCAGGAGCATCATCAGGCTCCACAGAAGTGGTAAGTCAGCAGATTAACTGGTGTACTGAAACTAGACACTAGGGCAGACGAAAATGTGATACCAAAGTTCCAGTTTGGGATCCGTCTTCACTATAGAGTTCACTTCAAAGTTGGGAACTGTATAGACAGTGGAAAGCTTTCAGGTCAAGAAAGAGTTCGATAGAGTGTCCCATTCTGGGCTCATCCCTATCTCCTCCTAAAAAGATTCCTTGACCTTTTAGGTGGAGTTCATGAAGCTACATTTGTACTCCAGGAATCACTATTGAAATGATGATTTTTTTAAGCAACTTTCTTTATTGGCAGCTTCCGCTGTTTTCGTGTAACATGTTACTGTCAAACATGTGCAGTTTGGTCTATAACTTAAGCCTAAGTCGACTTACAGATTATTGCATTTTATAATCAAAACTCCACTTTTTTAACCACTTTTTTATTAAAAAATTGTGCTCATTTCTGGTTGAATGGATACGTAATACATGTACAAAATTGGCAAAAATTGGTGTGAAGATCAGCCAGAAGCATTGCAAGAAAAGTGACCCTTTATTACTGACTACCGATCCTATCAATTGAGATCTTTTAGAATATGAGATACTTTAAAAAACTTTAAAATAGAGGAAGTTAACTTTGGTTTGGCCGAAGTTTGTATACCCTAGCAGCACATTTTTCTAACTAAGTTGAAGGACATTTCCATTGAAAACAAACAAGTTTTTCTCACTAAGACTACTTTTCTAACCTTACTTTTCCATGACAGCTATACTATATATATGTCCGATTTCGACCAAACTTAGTGGAATCATGAAAAAGCATGGCAAACTAAGAAATACAAAGTTTAAAGGCGTCTCAATTGCAAACAAAAAAGTTTTTCTCACTAAGACTACTTTTCTAACCTAACTTTTCCATGACAGCTATACTATATAGATGTCCGATTGCGACCAAACTTAGTGGAATCATGAAAAAGCATAGCAAACTAAGAAATACAAAGTTTGGAGGCTTTTTTATAAAAAACTAAAAAGTTTTTCCCTATAAAACTAGTTTCGCGACCAATCATTCCTATGGGAGCTATAACCCATAGTCATCCGATTTTGACAAAACTTTAAAGAACTGTGTAAAAGCTTATAAAATAAATGTATGCCAATTTTTAAGAGGTTTACATTGCAAACAAAAAAGTTTTTCTCACTAAGACTACTTTTCTAACCGTACTTTTCTATGGCAGCTATGCTATATAGATGTACGATTTCAACCAAACTTAATAAAATCATGAAGAAGCATAGAAAACTAGTAATGACGGAGTTTGGAGACGTTTCCATTAAAAACAAAAAAGTTTTTCTCACTAGAACTAGGTTTTCGACCGATCGTTTCTATGGCAGCTATGTGTTATAATCAACCGATCCGGCCGGTTCCGACAAATGTGCAGCGTATTTGTACTAGATGACTTTGTGCAAAGTTTGATTCCCAGTTTAGTTTGATTCTTCGAGGAGTATAAGATCCAGTACTTCTTCAGGAAAAAAACACAAGCTGTGCGCTTTGTTGCTGTCACTTTTGTGTGATGTGAGCGCTGCTGTCCCACTCCAATCTATGCAAGTTCGTTTAAGATGCGAAACAAATTCACCAAAAATTTCTCAACTATTTGAGTGAGTCTCTTCGGCTGTTCTCTGAGAGAAAACGAGGCACCCGAACGGGCTCACCCACCCACCCACCCACCTCTCCAAAATGCGGTGGCCTTGAACAACTTGTTAAACAGCCCTCAACATGTGACGCGACTCCTTCACATCCATTCTTCCGTCCTCAGAATCTGTCTTGACAACTTACACGAACACTCTAAGCCGCCAGCTCCATAGAAGGGCATACACTTCTCGCCATCCCCAATGTTTGTGTGCCCGCCTCTCTTATCTACAAAAAGAACCTCAAAACCCTGGCCCCGCGGCATGTTCCTGCAATTTTTTATTATTCGTACTCTTTAAGTGATCGATCGAAATTAAATAAGAAAAGTAAGCACAACGAGAAAGGAGGAAAAACGGCCTGGCGATCGTCGTCGTCGTCGTCCCACCAAACACACAGACTGAGGACGGCAACCTCGAAGGAGAACGCGATGGTTAATGTGCGTTTAGATACGAAGACATGTAATTTCCCAGTCGCCAAAGTCTGCGCTGTGTGTGCCCCGGCCCCGGACCCCACCCCCCGGCCACCGAAACATGCCCGCCACGGACAGTTGTCAATGGGAGAGCAGCGGAAGGCCCACAATGCGGGGCGGTCGCCAGTCAAAAACCATTTTCGCCTAGGGAGCTGCGGAGGAGCACGTCGAAGTTGTCTATGATGATGACGGCATTGATTATGATGGCCATTGGGATGCTTGCTATATGGTATATGAGTTGAGCTGGATTCTTGTTCATATTGGAGGCTACTGCACTGGCCCCATGGGCATCGTCATGGAAGTGCACGCAAGCAGCATCAACCTTATCGTCAGCATCATCATCATCATCATCAACCTCGTCGTCGTCGTCGTCGTCGCTGGACAAACTGCACCTGCAGGAGTCAGCCACGGCCTGGGCCCGGGAAAGCTGTAGGTAAACTAGGTTCTCTGGTATGGAAAGTATGGTGCACAATCTCCATGGAGTGGGAAGATTGTCGCCTGGACAGGCTTTTGGTTAATTAACGACAGATCTATAAAAACTTTCCCATGCCGCAAATTGTTACCAGCTCCTCACACTCGCCAGGTGTATCGTGTGGCCGCATCTTAACGAACACGCAGCCCAGGCTGTCCAGGCTGCCCAGGGAGGCCCAAGTGTCATGCAATGGGCAATGGTCGCTAATTACTGCCAGCCTCACGTGACATTGCCAGCTCAAATGGCAGATCGAAACCCATAGATCACCCAACCAGACGGTGGGCTGCCTCCTCCTCCTCCTCCTCCTCCTACAACAACTACTAGCAGCAATGCCAATCGAAATCATCAGCTTGCAGTAGGTTGGACCATGACGCGACTCCATTTGAAACACGCATTTCCACTCTCGCCTCTCCAAAAAAAACACCCCATCCACTCCCCCTTTTGCGGTTCGACAAACTTTCCAACTAATTGGTGCGTGTGCAATGCACTTGAAGAGCAACCCAGGCAGTAGCCATAAATCGGAACACAGATTCTGATCAGCCGATTGGTGGAGGGGGGGGGGGGGGGGGGGGGGGGGGGGGTGGAGCGGGCAGAGTTACACACACACACACACACATTTCGCTTGAAGGTCAATAAAGAGGATCAGACTTGGATGGCAGACTCAAAAAGACCACTACTACCATCTATCTGTGGCAGGACTAGCGATATTTCGCACCACTTTTCGTTAGGAAACTCGATACACCCAGAAAAAAACGAATTTCGCTCTTGAAATTGATCTAAATTCGCTCTCATTATAGTGTTTTTAGGCAAGGGGAGTGAGTAGAGAGAGAGAGAGAGAGAGAAGAGCTGCATCAGTGTAAGTTCTATGCAGAAGTACCTTCACGTTCAGTGCTGCGCTTACTCTTGACTCCGCCTCACCTTTACTGTTGCATCATTGTTTCGCTCTCTCAGTTTGGTTTTTATGAGAGAGAAGTGTGTGGGGAAGCTATGGCGCGGAGAGCGCAATCGATTTTGCGGAATTAAAGGCAACAACAATACATGCACACCGACAGTAATCGGCTTTCTCTTTCGTTGATCACAAAATCTTTGGTACGAACCTTCTATCTATAGGACTGACTGTTAGATCAGGGCGAAAGAAAACTAATAACTCCTAAAATAATGAAGTTTTTGGGGTTTTGAAAAGTTGGCGACCGTGATTCGAAGCAAACCTTGAATCAACTCAAAAGTGTATTGAAATCTCGCCCTAGATAAGCGAGTTCAAGTGGCGATCATCAGTCCAACTGCAAACAGTTGCAAATGCACAAGTACCTAGATCAAGCCAAGTGCCTGGTTTTCCCACCGGAGGGTCAAGAAGCGGCTGTGGATTATGAAGCCTATCCACAGCGGCGAATGCTTCTCAGGAGCGTTCTGTGGTGGTGGCAATGAGCTGCTGTCATGCGAGAGAGCATTTCATTTGCGTTGACATCGTCACAGTGCCCGGCGGAACCTCTGGGGCCCCCCCCCCCCCCTGTCGCATAATATGCAATCGAGTCGCACAACAAAGAGATCTGTCCGCGACAACGACGACGTCGCCGTTGTCTACGTCTACTTTGTCTACGTCGCGTCGCGTCGCGTCGCATCGCATCGGTAGCGGTTTGCGTGTCAAGCGACATCATTTGCATAACAATGCTGGGGACGATTCAAATTTTTGGTCTCCCAGAGCAATTTTCACGACACTCGCACACACCGAGAGACGCTGAGACACCCTTCGGTGGTGGGCGGTGAGGGGTGAGGGGTGAGGGGGGGTGGGATGGCACCTGTACACGAATGATTTTCAGTTTCAGTTGGCGGCGGCGTCACAAATCGCTGGCAAATACCTGCACACACGCGCGTATGCATAGCATATGACATTATCCCAAAGCGACGCCGCCCCCCCACCCAAGCCCAGACCCAGGCCCAGAGCCGGGGCACCGTCTTGGTCTTACATCTCCGATAGCTTTGGCGTTGCGTTGCGTTGCGTCGCCAATGCGGAACGGAACGGAACGGAGCGAGCGTCAGGGCAGGGCGAATCCGAATCGCTAACCGAGGGCCGAGCGACGAGGGCCGAGGCCAGCCGCCAACCAGCTGTTGAATAATTTATGCGACAGCGACAAGCGTCACCTCCTCCAAAGCGGCAGCGACAGCGGCGACGGTTCACGTAATACCGCAGCACGGCGGGGAGAGAACTATTTGCGTTCGCCTCCTTGCGTTTCTAATTAAGCGAGAGAAATATTCAAAACCTTTGCCATTGTTTCAACGATTTTCAAGTTCAATTTACATAACATTCCAAAACCGCGAAGCGGCGTGTAGTAGTACAGCTGCGACGGAGTCGGAGCGGAGATAATAACTTTTGCAGCCATGAATTGATAATCGCCAGAAGGTTCAAGGTTAGCCGAGGAGTGGTGAGAGGTCGTCGATCGCCTAGCCAGCAAGTAAGTGGGTCGCCCGCTCGCCAACAGATGTTAAAAAACAAAAAACAGAAGAGAACAGAACCAAAAACCACATTTGATATCATAGAGAGTAGAGATGGCCGTTCCCTTTTGTTTGGCGGGATGAAATTAATATGCTGTCAATCAAGTTGATGCACTCGGAGAAACTAAAACGGCAAATTTCAATTGAAAATCGAGGTTCAAGTAAGAGTTTTCTTATTTAACTTGATAAAAGTTCATAAAGTTCATCCAAAAGTGGCCAAAATGAGGTGCATTATCTTCGAAGTTTGTACTTAAATCAAGTATTTTTATACTCAAGCTGATATGTACCCTACTAAGTCCAGGAAGTTTGCCAAAACTGTCCCATTTCAAGTATTCTGGGGGTAAAGGATTCATATTTAAAATAAGAATTTCTGTACTTGTATCAAGTATTTTCGTACTTAATATTGACACTGCCTGTTCTCTACAGATTCCCAAAACTGTCGAAATTTATAATATTTCCATAACAAATTCATGCTTCAAATAAGAATTTGTGTACTTGTATCAAGTATTTGTGTACTCAAGCTAATACTGACACTGTGAAGTCTTAGAAGTAACCCAAAACTGTTTAAAATCAAGTTTATGGGTCTGACATAATCGTACTTCAAATAAGAATTTTATTACTTGTATCAAGTATTACCGTACTCACCCAAAATTTGACACTGTTAAGTCTTAGAAGTATTCTAAAACTGTGTTTAGTCTAAGAAACATTCCAAAACTGCCTAAAATCAAGTATATATCATTCTTAAAATAAGAATTTGTGTACTTGTATCAAGTATTATCGTACTCAAGCTAACACTGACACTGTTCAGTCTTAGAAGTAACCCAAAACTGTCTTAATTCAAGTATTAAGGGATTTAAGAAGTCATACTTAGAATAAGAACTTTGTACTTGTATTAAGTATTATCGTACTCACCCTAAATTTGACAGTGTTAAGACTTTGAAGTTTCCCTAAACAGTCTTAGAAGCATCCCAAAACTCTCTAAATTTAAGTATTTCAGGAGTTAAGAAGTCGTACTTAAAATTAAAATTTGATACTTGTATTAAGTGTTTAAGCACTTACAGTACCATTCACTTTGTTTGATCTTGAAACTAACCAAAAACCAATGATAATACAATCAAGCATTTCTCTTATTAAAAGGCGAACTTAAAACAAGAACTTTGTGCTTGTATTAAATATTTTCGTGGCATTAAGGTTAAATCTTTATTTCAAGTGTATTTGTAGGGCATCTCATTCATCTTACTAGGGGTAACGCCAGTCTAGCCTAGGATTCGCTGGCTATGTCAACGTTATACTTACTCCACCTCCTCTCACTCCTACTCCTGCATATGTTCCTCGGCTTTACCTGACAACTAGCACAACCCTCGACCCCTCTACCCTCACTCCTGGCCATGTACAATATGTTGCATAAGTGTCTAAACAATGGAGGAGGCCAATGGCAAGGCAAACACACACACACACACACACACAACAATGGGCCGAAAATGCTTAGGTACTCCATGGATCCGTTTTGGCCGCGCAGATGGCGCTGCCGCTGTCTTCGATATCATGCCCGTCATTAAGGATCGCTAGGATTTGGGATTTCTATTTGAGAATATGACAGCACAATAATGCAGCGCAATGATTACACAATATTTATTTACCAAAATTATTATCATTTATGAACTGCGTCGCGCATTGTCTGCGGGGTTACTCCACTCAACGGGCGGACGGATGGACGGATGGACGGATGGACGGACGGACGGACGGACGGACGGGTCGCGCTACTTAGCGAGGTTTTCGCTTCGGTTTTCCTTTTCATTTCGGTTTTTTCGCTTCTCGTTTTTTTTTTTTTTGGGAATCGAGACAGTTGCTTCCTTGATTGAGCTGCCAGCCATAAACAGGATATGTACACGCACACACATGAATGTAGAGCAGTTTTTGCGGGAATAAATAAGTATATTAGGCCAAAGTGTGGGGGAACATTTTCTAGGCTGGTCGTGAGAAAATTGCACTTAATGTGGGATAAGGATTATATACTTGCTTTTCACGACGATTTTCAAGGAATACTTCTAACTAGCTAACCATTTTTTAAGTCTTTTGCATGAAATTTTGAATAAATTAGTTTCAATTAAGTCGAGAAAACTTCAGAGAACTGTTATCTTTTGGGTGTGGCGCCAGGCGAACTGTGTTAAGCATTGCTTTCCTTTCAAATTTTAAGCTTTCTATGTTAGAAATTAAAATTTGGTTCAATCATACGACGGTTAAATGAAAAGGCGATACCAAACACCTTATATATCTACACAACTTGTTGTAAAATCGATCTAAATCATCTGAGAAGTCGCCATTTGTTGGAGTATTACGTATTATTACGTAAACTTGGAGGAAGAATCAGAAAGCAGACACTAAAGTCAGTGAAGAAAATCACAAACCATAAGAAAGAGTTGAAAAAAATGCCTCAATGCCTTATTACAGTGGTGTGCCCACAGCCTATGCGCGCTAGCCGCTCTCGCTGTTGTTCTAAGCAAAAACACTGCCGCGCGTAAAGAGACTCACAATTGCAATCAAGGCTGAATGAAGGTCTTAACCGAAACTCTTCTATTTCATAAGATATGATAAGATTCTTTATATTATGGATCGATTGGTGCATCATGTTTAATAACCGCACCGAATTCAATTAAATATTTACCCTTTTGCCACATCTTTGGTCTCTCTGACCAATGAATCTTCTGAACCGCAACTTCAGATGTAACAAAGGTTCAGGTTCATCTGGCTATAAGCACTTGGTTCGGTTCGGAGCTCAAAAAAGGTCGATTGTGCCACTTATTCGATCTCTCTGACCAATGAAAAATAAGAACCGCAGCTTCAGATTCACCAATGCTTCAGGTTTAGCTTGGTTCAGTTCGGAGCTTAAAAAAGACGATTGTGCCGCATGTTCAATACCTTTCGACCAATGAGTCTTCTGAACCGCAACTTTAGATTCACTAAAGGTTCAGGTTCAGCTGGTTATAGTAGTACTTGGTTCTGTTCGGAGTTTAAATAAGTTCGATTGTGCCACTTGTTCAATCTCTCCGACCCCTGAAATTTGCGAACCGCAACTTCAGATTCATCAAATCTGGTCAGGCTCAGCTGGTTGTAAGCACTTGATTCGGTTCAGAGCTTAAAAAAGTCAATGGTGCCACATGTTCAATCCCTCTGACCCATGAAACATGCGAACCTTATCTTCAGATTCACCAAAGGTTCAGGTTTGTAAGCACTTGGTTCGGTTCGGAGCTTAAAAAAGTCGTTCCGACCCATGAAACATGCGAACCTAAACTTTAGATCCATCAAAGGTTCCGGTTTAGCTGTTTATAAACACTTGGTTCGGTTCGGAGTTTAAGCCAGTCCTAAGTCTGCCAATTCCTGGCTATATTTTGCGCATTTGCACTCCGAAATGGCCTCTTCGCAGCTAAATGCAAGCCAATATTTTCCTGTCACACAAAAAGCTTCTGTCTTATTAAAAACAAAAGGAAAATAAAAACCCGTTTTTGCCTCAGTCGGTCGGGTACCAGTCTTCTTCCTTACCGAACAAAACATCATCATCATCCGCTTGAGACCTCAGCCGACACTTTTTTTGTTCATTTTTAGCTAGCGACCTTCACACGAAGGCTCCCACACTCGAGTTCCCACACCTACACACACACACACACACACTCGGGCACTCACACACACACACACTGGCACACACATGCACATCCACATCCACATCCTTCTTGGCATAATCGCTTTGGTAATTCTTTTGGGGATTTCAATTGCATTTAATGCAAATGTTGTGACGTCGTTTTGCCACCGTTCCGAATTGTCGCAATTTAGTCATGGTTACCCTTACCCCCCACCCCCACCCACCACTCGCGGAGATGTGCCCGGGCACTGCTTAACCGACCAACCCAGGCCAACGGGCAAGAAAGAGAGCGAGTGTGAGAGAGCGAGACACTCTCTTAGGACCATGCGCGCGGCCATACATTTTGGCTTCGACCAATTGTTGACTGGGAGTAGGTGCATAGCGGCTGCAGGTGTGGTGCAGGACGGCGGGATGGGGGGACCCAACTGGCGACAGCGACATTTCCATGTGTCACATGGGTCCATCGAATGGGCGGTGGGGCAGCCGAAGCGGCAGCGACGACGACGACGACGACGACGACCGCACTCGGCGCGTGTGTGTGGGAAAAGGAGCGCTCTATCTCTATGGGGCTAAAGTGAAGCATTCGGGTTCGGGGGGCATGGTCTTTGGACCCGATTACGATTTTGATTTGGGCACGTTGGGGTGGGGGGGGGTCATGGCATGGGCATGTACCTAAAGTGGCGGGGGCCCCATGTATGTTTTGTACATACATACATATGTATAGACTAGATGGCATATGTATGTATGTAAACAGTTATCTCTCTGGCACTGCCACATGCAAAAATGTGTGACTTTGTGTACAAATGTGGGTACGTATGTCAGTATGTCCGTATGTACATGGTGTATATATTTGCTTTGTTCTGGCACCCATTATACATACATACCTATGTATGTATGTACGTAAGTACGTATGTACGTATGTACGTATGTACGTATGTACGTATGTACTCACACCCAGAAACAGAGAATTTGCTGCCATTCTCTAAACATTCATTCGTCCGGCTGCATTTGACATTTGATTTTGCCTGCAACTTTTTTGATCATTCAAATCGCAACTTAAAGTTCCGAGTTGCCACCTACGAAAAAAAAAAAACACAAAAGGGTTCCTTTAAAAACCATCGCCCGAACCTCAAGGACCCCTCCGGTTGGTTGGAAAGAAGAGGTTCGCTTTAGGCAGGAATCTTCAATCAGAATCTGCTTTAGAACTTTTACACCTCTGCCCCAGCAATTTGGAGTATTACTCACTTAACTAATTGAAAATGATAAAGGTTTGACCTTGAGAAGGGTTCACAAATTCCAAAACCAACCCTTGATTCATACCTGCAACTACAGTTAAAAGTAGACGACTACCAAATCTTGGCAAATCTGGGAGAAAAAAGAGTCCTTCCTGATTGGCATTTATTGAAAATAGTCCAATAACTTATTCAATATTCTTAAATAGTTGCAAATCTGCAGACCGTACCTTCTTTAAAGATTAGGAGGAACGTAAGGAAATGTTTCTAGAATGTCTCCTCTACCATTTCCAATGAGAGCTTAAGTTAAAGTCGGCCCCGTTCGACTTCCAGGGGAATAAGTGTTTAATAGCCGGTTCAGTTCACCAGATGAAATAAGCGGTTCGGTTCGGTTCAGAACCGATTTTGCATCCCTGCAGCAAACCCCTAAAATGCATTACATGATACAGTTCCCCATATTCAAACCCATCCTTAGGTTCATAAGTTTTCTAACCCAACACAGAACAAAAGGAATGAGAAATCGGCATTGAAAACAGGGTAATCCTGAAGTGATACTGTTTTTCGGTATTAAAAAAAGAAAAGTGGGAGTGAAATCAATCTTTTCCGGGATCGTCTTAAGAATATCCGCGACTTCCCTGCTGTACAACCCGTTTCGGATTGATTTTTGTCTGATTCTATGGGAATCTCACCCGCCAGTTTTAAAGCTATCTTCACCAATCTTTGCACAAAGTCTTCTGGTACAAATGCGCTGCACATTTGTCGAAACCGGCCGGATCGGATGACTATTACATATAGCTGCCATAGGAACGATCGTTCGAAAAACTAGTTGTAGTGAGAAAAACTTTTTTGTTTTCAATGCAATCGTCTCCAAACTCCGTATCTACTAGTTTTCTATGTTTCTCCAAAATTCTGACAAGTTTGGTCGACATCGGACATCTATATAGTATAGCTGCCATAGAAAAGTAAGGTTAGAAAACAAGTCTTGGTGAGAAAAACTTTTTTGTTTTCAATGTAAACCTCTTGAAAATTAGCATAAACTTTATTTTTAAGCTTTCACACAATTCTTCAAAGTTTTGTCGAAATCGGATGACTCTAGGTTATAGCTGCCATAGGAATGATCGGTCGAGAAACTAGTTTTAATGATAAAAACTTTTTTGTTTGCAATGGAAACATCTTCAAACTTTGTATTTCTAAGTTTGCTATGCTATCCCAAGATTCCACTAAGTTTGGTGAAAATCGGACTTCTATATAGTATAGCTGTCATAGAAAAGTTGAGTCAGAAAAGAAGTTTCCGTGAGAAAAACTTTTTTGTTTTGAAAGAAAACGCCTTCAAACTTTGTATTTCCTAGTTTGCTATGCTCTTCTGTGATTTTACCAAGTTTGGTAGAAATCGGACATCTATATAGTATAGCTGTCATAGAAAAGTAAGGTTAGAAAAGTAGTTTTAGTAGTAAAACTTGTTTGTTTTCAGTGAAACACAAATAAACTTCATATCCATTTCTCTCGGAAATTTGCCGATAATTTGAAAGATAAGCTCTACCTGCTGTATCCTACCTTCTGTACCCTAACCGAACCAGTTCGAACCCGGCACTCCTACTTTTATTTAACTGTCAATCGAACCTGAAGCCCAAACTCTTAAGAAAGAAAATCTGTAGGTTTGGCTTTTCTTTCTAAAGAGTTTCGGCTGTATAAATTTTATACATTGCAAGATTTAACCCACGATACAACAAGACAGGTAAGGCGGTGTTCACTGTGATGAGTACTTTTGCCAAAAGCTTTCGCTTACGCAAGAGTACGCGCAGCACTGAACATGAAGGTACTTTGCAGAGAACTTACACTGACCGCGCCTTACCTGTATTGTTGTATCATGATTTAACCCACTGCCCAGTGACTATTTCTGTTATCCCTTTGATTTGGGTCCATTTTAATCCTAAATACACAGAAAAGATTAAGAAAAAATCCAGCAAAACTTAAAGAATTACTGTATTAGCCTCCTTTTTTCAGATCCTGGAATTTGATCGCAAATTTTACGGCGATTTCAATTCTAGCATAGATTTTCTAAAATATAGAAAAATATTTTCTGGAGGTAATGTATCGATAAGAACTTAGTGAACAACCTTCTTCTAGTTTTCTTCTAGTGTCATCTCCTTAGAAAATGGAGTCAATTATACTTGAACGGTCGGCTCAAGCGGCTTACGAGCTTCCGATTTCGACAAGGTCTTCGATTTGTGGTGAGCTAATCAGGAGTAGGCGAATTGGTCTTAAAATGAAGCTTTGGCTTGTGGGCTGAGAAGTCGCTGAAGCTTGATAGAGGGGCTGGACGGCTCTAAGAGTGGAGCAAACTTTATCAAGTTTATGAAAAAGCTTTCGTTTGTTGGAAAGAGGCGTACAGAGAGCCAAGTGACTCCACTACATCTCTTTCCCACAAGCAGGAGCTTTTTAAAAAACTTCATGAAGCAAACTTCACCGAGTAAAAGGCGTCTAAGATGGCACCCTAATCAACTTCATAAAGATTTCTAAAAAGCTATCGTTTTGAAGGCAATCAAAAGCTTTTTTCTTAATACTTTATAAAGTTTGCTTCAACGTGTAAATCCCGTCTAACTCTTCAACAACACAAAACCACTTTAGTGAGTTGAATTCAAGAAAATGCCAAGGAAACTGAACAGAGTTAAGGCTCATTTGATCAGTTTTATAGATCGAACTAAGGATTTTTCAGGTGATTAAGTAGGATCCATCAAATACCACCAAATTGTGCAAATTCTCCGTCAAACTTCCGACGGCATTCAGTTCTTATTTTTAGCCACACAATTTGTTTGATTTGAGTTTTGTGGATCATCCCTTTTCAATGATCTATAAAATGTTTCACTGGCCTCTTTGAGAACGAGAAACTGATTTGGCTGGAATTGCTTAAAGTGGTTTAATTAAATTTGATTATTTGTGTATTGGGGCAAAGCCCAAGGCCCCACGACCACCACCACAAGCGACACACTAGTCGCCTCCAATTCCATCTCCATCTGGGGCCACTTCAAGAGTTCCACATACAGAAGAAAAAGAAACATCGATATATTGATGGCTCCCACGAAACGGAACGTTCACGTTCTGATGACGCTTGGAAGGCCGGCCGATTGTGCGAGTGTGTGTGTGCGAGTGTGTGTATGCGTGTGTGTGTGTGTGTGTGGGTGGGCGGGAGGCAGTGTGGAACTGGATTTGCTGCTTGTGCTCGTAATTAATTATTTCATTAGTGCACACTTGATTTGGACCCTTTCCCCCCCCCTTCCCCTCGTCTGATCGGTTGGCCACTTTGCTCTGCTCACTGGCCGCTGCTCTACACTGCTTGCTGCTGGCTGCTTGAAATGGGTTCGGCCAGACCGGCCTGGGGTATCAGCTGCACGCAACGAATGAATCATGAAAGCTGTCGCGAGGTATTGAACGACTAAGTCTTGAAATCGGCAGTAAAGTATAATGAAAAAGTCTTTATACGAAATTTCAGAATAACCTGAAAAATCCCTACCCCTATAAGCCTCTGTTTTTGAAGTTCTTCAACTCCAAAAGCTTAGCTTTATTTTGATAATATTTTTAGTTTGCAGTCTTACACAGAAGAAAAAAAGGAACCATTTGGACTGTATATGTCATAAATATCCTTATAGACATCAAAAGCAGCTGAAAATCGTACAAATGATGATAATTTTTCATCTGATTTGAATGATTTTTAGCTCAAATGGATACGGGAAATCATTCAACGATTATGTTTACATATTCTTGCACTTTTAACTTGAAACTGTAACGAAAGGGACCAAAAACTGGTAGAAGAGATTATATAATTGCACCAAGGGCCGATTTCTCATCTTCTACAAAGCAACTTTGTGTCAGATAAACTAAGATATTCATCTGTCATTTGTAGGTTTATGTGACAGATCCAATTGTTGCTGTTTTTAAGGAAAACATTCGCAACTTAAAGTTATAAAAACATGAAAGATATGATATTATGTGCCTTTTTTTTCAATTTTTGGCTGTAGTGGGAGTTGGCAAATACTAAAGTGCCGCTTAGAATCGATTTCTAGAAGTTTTGGTCGAAAATCAAATGCTCCCATTCTCGAATTTGCACAAATTAAGCGATTTAGATTTGAAAATTTCTTGAAAAGGCGGTTTCAAACTTTTCCGAATGCGTTGCATGAATGGAATTAGATGAAATTATCGAACCCCAGAGCTGAAAATACACAGTCGAACAGACCTGTACCCATTTCCAATTTCGTTTGTTTGGATTAGGAAGAAGGTCTACTTTTCCAGAAACGAATGGATCATTTGGTGTATACTTTTAGCCCTCAAAGCAGTCGATAAAAGATAACTGAAGCTAAGATCCAACACTGAAACTTTTAAGAACTCCGAAACCGCATAACCCAATCGATATCGAAAACGGAAACATGCCCAGCTCTAAACTAATAGGTTGTCAGAATGCTTTTAACCAAAAACAGTTCTTTCAATCCATTGAATAACGAAAAGATAACATAGCAAAAAGGTATCGATATTGCCAACCGTTGCATGCCGTGTCAAGCGTAAGTTTATCGCTGAAAACAGCGAAATATATCACCGTGAGTTTGTACTGTTCTTTAGAACTGGTAACTCCCTTTGTTGTCTAAGCTTTAAAATTTAGTTGGCTTGTTTTCTGCCAATTTCAAATGTGCTTTAATATGTTAAAGTCCTAAACCATGTGTAGGGTGCAAAGAGTATGAAGCAAAGAGAGTAAACGAGCACTTTAAGAGAGCGTAAAGTGGGAACAAACCTTAACATCAAATTGAACTGCTTGCTTGTCTCTCAGGGTGTCTGTGGCTCTGCGTATGTGTGTGTTCGTGTGTGTGTGTGTGTCAGAGTGAGTGGTGGCTGCCTGATGGGCGTGAGCCAGTGAGTGAGAGGGAGCCCGCAATATACAGCAGCACGCACAGAGCGAATGGACAATTGCGGCGCCAAATGTGAGAGAGTGTGAGTGTGAGTGAGTGTGCTGGCCGCCAGTGGCCGCCGCTGCTCAGTTTCTAAGTATGCGTATTTATTTTGGCTCGTCTCGCGAGCGCCAAACAACAACAACACCAACAACACCAACACCACACAAACTGCCCAGGCAGAGCAGCAGCCTCTGCGGCAGCGCCCAAGCACCAAGCACAGCAACCGCGACGGCAGCGCGACGTGATTTCAAACAGTGAAGTCGACTTGCCGCAACGGCATCGCACATATCGCATCGCAACAATCGGAATCGGGTAAAAATCGCCGCAGTCTCTCTGCCTGCCTGCCTGCCTCCTCCGACTACTCCTACTACTACCACTACTCTACTCCCTACTTGCCACTCAGACGAAACTGCTTACCGACGCGTCGTCGTTGTCGTTGTCGTCGCCGCTGTCGCCTGGTGTTCTTGTTCTTGCATTGTTGTTGTTGTTGCCGTGTTGCGCGCGCGTATGTTTTTGCCGTCGCTAAAACGACAAACGACAAGAACTAGAACTATTGTGAAGATCGGTCACGATCGTCGTCGATATCCCTCTGACTACTTCTGTTCAGTTTGGTTTTTGTTTTCGTTTTTTTCTGGTTTTTTTTTTCTTGTGGTGCGTTCAATAAAATATAAAAAACACATAAAAATATTTGAAAAAAAAAAAATGAAAACAATTTTCTACAATTTTTTTGTTGTTGGTTTGTGTGTTAAAGTTGCAAAAAAGAAACAAAAAGAATACAAAAAATGTGCCCCGAAGTGACCGCCCCAAAAGACTTTGTCCACCCTGTCGTGCCTACACTCACACACACACACACACGCACACAAAACACACCCACAATTGCAGTGACAACATTTATGGGAAAGCCTTTTTATTTTGCTGCTAGAGAGGAGCGCGTGAGATGCAATTGGAATGTGACAAACTGTGCAATTTCGATTCACAGTCACGCGTGAAAGCTTTTTCGGGGTTTCCAAAGGTTTCTTGCGAATTGTAAACCATCCAAAATTGCCCAAAATCAGGCTTGAAGTATTCGAAACTTGAAATTTAACTCATAAGATGCCAACTGCAAAGTGTTGTTAAGCTTATAAAGCTCATAAATGATAACCTTTCATTTTAAAACAAATTGTGAACTTGTAATTGTGAATCAGAATCATGAGTCAAAGCTTTTGCAGGTTATTCAAAAGACTCTTGAGCTTGGAAAGTTGCTTTTAAATGTTAAATCATAAATTATAAGCCTTTGAAATAGTCAGCACTTGAGATTTTGCTCGTATAATGACATATCCTAAGTGTTTCTAAGCCTTTCAGCTCTTAAATGATAAACTTAAAAGCTTACAATGAGGATACAACTCTGGTAAAAAATTGTGAGGCATGCTTTTGGGTATAAAATGGTTGGAAACCAGCTTAGCTAGGTATATAAGCTCTAGTAAAGGGCAACTCCCTTAAATTCGTTAAGTCAAGGCAGATATTGTACAAGAACGATGTTATAAATAAGGAATTGTTCACATGGTGCTACAAAATGACAGCATTAGAGATTTACCTTGTAACATGACAAATCTGAATGGTTTCAAAATTATAAATGATAAATTTGTATTACTTACGAAGAGAATGGAAGTCGGGTAAAGAATCTGGAGCATGCTTCGTGTTACAAAATCGATTCAAACCAGTTCAAAGCGTGATATAAAAGGATCCAGGGGCATACAGTGGCCCATTGCGCCCTCACAGCTGCAGCGCTTTACCCTCTGAAAACAAAATAGAACAGATTTTGTTGCAACAAATGATTCAAATAAGAAAATAGTTGAATTGATGAATCAGCTCATATGATATATAGGTACTGTTCTATATAGGCCTGTTCCTATTTTCGCTTTCGATTACACTTTTTTCCAACTCTTCCCTTTTCGGAAGTAAGGATATTAAATCTTATACCAAATCGGATCTATCGAATTCAAAATGTGTTATGTTTCAGGTTTGAAATCAGAAATTACGATATATAGCGAAAATTAATATGCCTTGGGAATGAATCTAAACCTTAATTCTTGACTTGATTGATCAATCATCATATTGCGGCCTTATGTTGACTGCTGGGAAACCTGTTTCCGTATTTTTTTGGTATTTTTTTCCGTATTATTCTCAATCACGTATACAAAAACCATTGTCAGGACCCCAAATATGTCACTAGAGACGGAATCTCTTTCTCAGATCCATTTCACCTATTAAGTAGAAAGGGGAGACCCAGTGTTTTAAGTATTGTTCTACCAAAAGCCAGTGACAATAAGAGTGACAACAAAAATACAGATAAATATCGAATGTTATTGCTTAGCAGCTTTCTAGAACGGATCCATCCGGCTCGAAAGACCCAAGAAAGTGGGGTAGTGCATAACTCACACTGCAAGGGCAAACTTAAGTGGAGAAATAGTAAAAATGGGACTCAATATCTTCAAGGATATTTGCGATAACTATTGTTAAGACTACTTATCGAACTAGACCTTAAACCTGAAATACTTCTTAACACTATATTCAATTGGATCAATTTCGGAAAACTACTTAAGCTCTGTTCTGATAAGAACAATCCATCAATTTATCTACTTTGCACTCATGATTGAAACTAGATCACAGTACAGTCGCAAAGCTAAGGAACACAGTTCAAGCCGTGCTCTGTTCGGTAAATAACCCTGAAACCTTATCCGTCGTCGATTTGACTACCAAATCGCAAGTAAATGCAACAAAATAAAGCTTAATCTTAATGTAAAGCTATGTTAGACTTCAAAACTAGTAAATATTTTGACAGCATGAAGTATTGAAAATAAGTTTTTCAAGTTCCTTAAACTTTATAGGCAATACTCGGCCTTGGAGAATAGTTCAAGACACGCTTAAACTGCTTTAGAAAGTAAAAGACAGCTTAAGAACTAAAAAGCGCGCTCCAAGGCAGTGTTCTTCAAGAAGAGAGAGCGAAAAACGTAAGATTATTTCTCTCTCTCTCTCTCTCTCGCTGACACTCAGTGACAGTTGACTTTAGCCAGCATTCGCGGGAAGGAAGGATTTTTACAAATCCTTGTTCTTTCATATTTTATTCAACCAAAAATGAATATTGAATAAAACAGGTTTCCCAATCTTAAGTTTTTCACGTTCTATACTTTATGAAGCTTAGGACTCAGCTTACCCTGGTAATCACAATTCGTGTTGCATGTTCCTTAAAAACGAACATTGTAGTTTATAAGAGTTTATAATGTATCAGCTAATCACTTTATAAACAGTTCTAAGCCGAAATGCTGCGTCCTACGAAAATACAGAACCGACCCTGTAAAAACCAAGAGATTCTACTAATGTATTTAGTGTGTCTCCCTTAAAAATGTCCTTCGCCAGTGGCTTACCGTACTATTCGTTCTTTAGAGCTAGAAAACAGATGAGTAAGCATACTTCTCGGTCGGAGAACGACTTACTTTAGAACTGCAAACAAAAGCTGCGAATTTCTGAAACAGTAACAGGCGTCCAGGCATTCTAGAAGTAGTTATATCAATGACAATCGATTGTATATCGATATGTAAACATCTGTTTACACACATTTCGCAATCAAGCATCAATACATGATACAGAAACTACAAGGTAGCGCAAACGGAAGTGTAATTTTGCATGCGTGACAATTTATCGCAAGCCAGGGCTGAAGAACACACTCAAAATTTATCATTGTCAGCGTTGAATCATCGAACCAGGGTTGACTAACAGTATTGAGGCTGTAGTTATCAGTGTGGCCAACTATTAAAGCCCATAAGTAGCCAAATCGCTTGCTAAAACTGGCTAAAAATGCCAAAAGCAGCTAAATAGAAGTGAAGTATGCTTAAATAATGGTTTACACACGTGTGTAATGTGATTGGTCAGGTGATTTACAGAGCTAGTTGCACAATTGTGCTGTGTAGGCTTCGTGAAAGCTAACACTCAGATTGATTTCTAGTCTGTTTTAACATAAGTGTAGCTAGAAAATCTTACAAAATAGGGAAAACGAGTTAAAGTGCCATACTTCAGCCTTAGATCAACGTGCGCTACCTTTTGTAGTTGTAGCTTTCGGTTGTGTGGTGTAAAAACTATGTAGAGCAGCCCCAGGGATCCCCGAAATTGTGGCTCATTGAAAGAGAGGCAGAGAAAAGCAAGCAGATCGACTGCCTTCTTTGGTGCGCACTAACTCAAGCACATTTTTTGCCTCTCAGCGAGCTTCTTCGCTCTCGCTTTCAGTTCATAAGCAAAGTGCACTAATGCAAGCGCTTGAGCAGCCATCCTCTGGGCCCACTCTTGCCCTAACAAAGCCAATTCACTTAAGCTTTGGGTGCAACATTGATGAATCCGGTTTTCAAAACATCAAATCAAATTATTCAATTACATTTTGACAATTGTCAAAGCCAACCCAGCAGCAGCCCCGCAATCTGTGGCAAACCGTGAGACCTAAAAAAAACTCACGCGCTCGCCCCTATTACATAGATAGGTACATATGTACCTAGTCGCCTATGTACTGTCCGCGCATAAAAAATGACTACCCTCAAATTGTCGCCACTGACTGGGCAGAGCCTGGGTGCGGGTGCCTGTGTGTGTGTGTGTGTGTGTGTGTGTGTGTGTTTGTGTGTGTGTGTCGGTGTCGGGTCCTGGACACGCACCCCTACTAACCCCTACTGCTCTGCTTGTGTGCTTCTTCGTTTCCTCTCTGGCCTCTGCACACACCAACAACAACAACAACAACAGCAACGACATACCAAATTGTGTGTCTCTGTCCCACTCGCACTTGCACAAAAGTGTCGCCGACGTCGTCGCCGTTTGCTTCGTCATTTTGTGCGTCCTCTGGATTGGTTTCCAACGATTCAATTGCGTTCGTTTTTTTATGCCACACTCCTCCTCCACCCCCCGCCAACGCCCGCCCGCCCGCTCGACCAATGTGTTCGATTGGATTACATAGCCGTCGTCGTCGTCGTCGTCGTCGTCGTTCTGCCTCTGCCTTAAGCTTTAGTTATTTTTTTCTTCTTCTTTTTTTTTTACATTTTATTTTTCGGTGCTGTCCTCAGCATCTCTCTGCACGACGACCACGACTCCGATGACGACGACGACGACGACATTTCGTTTTTTGTGATTCGTTTTTTGCTGGTGCCTGTGCGTGTGTGTGTGTGTGTGTTCTTTAATATTGTCGTCGAGTGTCATTGGTCGAGGCAAAAACGCAGCTAAGCAGCGCTGCCCGCGTCGCTGCCTTCGCATATTGTCGCAAAAAAGCTTCGTGATATTTTTTGTTTCTGCTTAGAATCCCTGCAGTGTGTGGGTGGGTGGGTGGGTGGGTGGTCGAGGGGGCGCCCAAGTAGCCGAATGAGTTTTTGATTGTGTGTGTCGTGTGCGGGTGCGAGCGAAAGAGAGCGAGTGAACTGCAGCGGTGTGTGCGAGAGAGTGCAAAGTGCATAAAAGTTTTGTGCCAGGCAAAAATGGCGACAACACGAAACGACACGACGACAACACAGCGGCAGCAGCAGCAGCAGCAGCAGCAGCAGTAGCAGCGGCAGCAGCAGTAGCAGCGGCAGCAGCAATTTGCCGCCGCCGCAAAAATTGTTGTGTTTGTGTCGTGACGTTTTGTGCGATTTTATAACCGTTTTCCAAGGCGGACGGACGACAAACACGCGACAAAAAAATATCCCCAAACACACACACACACAAACACACTAACACACACACACACACACACTCTTAAACCAAAAACAAATCTAAATCTTTCAGTTAACAAGCAAACAACAACAACAACAACAACAATTATAATTATGATGTGATCAAATAACAGCAAAAGCCGTAGAACGAGGTGCAAATGTGGAAAGCCAACAAAACAAAAGAAAAATACAACAACAAAAAATGTTTCAAATTAAGTACTACACACACACACACACTTGTCAGTATGTCTGTATGTATGTATGCCTAAGTGTGCCTACTACGCCCCAAACAACTAAATAAGCATTGATGAGAACAACAGCGGCACCAGCAGCAGAAGCAGCACCAGCAACAGCAACAGCAGCAGAAGCAGCAGCAACCCGCAACCACAGCCAGCGACCACCAACAGCAACAACACCAACAGAAACAACATCAGCAATTACAAGAGAGAAGTGTTGAGAAACAAACATCAGAAAACACAGGTGAGCACAGCTAATCACATTAGATGTATTTGCGAATGCCTGTACTTAAGCAACACCCCCAGCCGCCACCAACCCCTCCCACTACCCCCCACCCCCCCCCGCATTGGCACTTTGCCAGATTATGTATCAATTATGCAGGCCCAGAAACCGTTCAAGTAAAAGTCGAGTAAGCCACTCGATTAGCATCCAACAGGACATGTGGAGCTGAAATATGCATACTTAAAGTTAGGAAAGGTCATTCCCCAGTCGATCCCAGACTTTTTTTTACTGTTGTTTCAACATTAACCTGTGAGGGATTGAATGCCAGAGGCATTACGGCCTCTTCATTCGAAGTTCCATGTTTCCCCATCTTCAATTTTAACAGATCAAAAGACTTATCGATAGGTTTTTCGATAATCTATTCACCGTTTTCCCTTTCGAGCAAATCATGCGACATTGGAATTGAATCGAATCACATCGTATCTAAAAATCTACGCTACCTTGACTGTTTCAATCTCGAAACGTTTCAAAATACGTTTCAAGCGACACCAATAGGAACGAATTCGGTTACGTTTTGATTTGATTTGATCGTCAACAGCTGACTGACTAGTCAGCGCACGTGTTTGTGTGTATTGATAGCAGCCAGTGTTGTCACCCAACTTATAATTCATCTGTGTGTGTAGCGTTCAAATCTATGAGCTTTCATTTAAAACAGTATTTTAACACTACAAATGAATGTGTCTTTTCAAAAATGGTCATATCAACCCTAGTAGCTATCAAAATCGACTAAAAATTAGAAAAATAAATGCATAAAAGACAAAAATAATTTTTGGTAATGTTTAATATTGTAAGCACAAAGTTTTTAATGTAAAACATACGTTTTAATGTTTAAAATATGGCTTACACAGCGATCAATGTAGGTAGGCACCAACTGTTCGTAACTCAACCGCATCTCCATGCCTGCGGTGGCATAACTGCTTGGGAATTTCAAAGTAGCATAAGCACAAAAACATCCAAAAGCAGCATTGAGGTTACATATTGAATGAAATGTTTGAAAGTTTGTATAATTTGAAGCACCTTAATTGTGGTCCTAATTAGATGTAGAACACAGAATCATCAGATCAACAAATGTAGCTCAAGATTTTGTTCTTTTTGTAGCATAATTCAATGAACAGCATGCGAAAAGCTGTGTCAGAAATATTCCCGACAAACTGACCAAAGTATTGCCTCGAAAAAATATTCGATAACTGTGTATGGCATTTTTAAACAAAAATATGGATAAATCGATATAATTTCCGGCTCTACTATTAACAGTTGAATAGACATAGGGTGCAAGTACACTCAGACCAAAAATAAAAAATTTTAAATTAAATTTTAAACTTGGATCAAGAAAGTTCGAAGTCAAACGTTCAATAAGAATGAAAATTTTAGATCCAAGAGTGAAACTCTTAATGCAAGTATGCATCTTTTATGCCATTTTTCTTGATCCGAGAGCTTAAATACTGGATCCAAGTACAAATCATTCTTAAATCAAGCAGAATTGATATTGATTTAAGTGCTAAACATACTTAAATTCAAGATTGCTCATACTTGCATTGTTAAAAGCAGAGAATGTGCTTTCTAGTTTAAAGAGCTCATCAGATTCAAAAGTAAGATCCTTTATACTTAATTCTCAACTCTTAAGTCTTACTTGGAAGCTCTTGAGCTTCTCTCAAATGTGCTAGCTCTCCTCTCTATTTCTTTATCTCACTCCCCTTGCTTAAAAACACTCTACCAAGTACGAATTTAGTTCGATTGAAAATTCAAGAAGGAATATATTCTGCCTTTAAGAGCGTTCGTTCTTAAGTTAATTGTTCTGCTCTTCTTTGGGTGTACGAATTAAACAGATTAAAGGAAATTTGCTTAGAATCCTAGATAAAACCCTAGCAACAGCTTAATTGCTTTACTTTCTTGACTAACTTAGGCAAATTTCATTTAATGAAATTTCTGCATCGCCTTGGCAAAAACTCTCTGGTTGTGTCAAATGGTGATCAATTTCATGGCATATGATTATCATTCTCCGTCTACACAACGATTCTACTTAACCCTTTTCTTTTAGGCCATATTTGTTTAGCTTGGTGGTTCTGCAGGTGTGCGCGCTCACCGAGCCATCAGTTTGGAGCCGTGGCCAAGTGGAGATGAAGTTGGCGTCAACATTCAACGCCTGAGCGACAATTATTGTTGGCAATCAACCATGGGACAGCAGGGGAGAGAGAGAGGAGGTGGCGGAGGAGGAGGAGGAGGAGGAGGAGGGACCTTTTGAGGTCTATGTGATTTTTCGCACTGCTTAGGCCAACTAAACTGATCGGTTATCTCTCGTAAACGAGTGGTGCTTATGCGGTTGCCTGCCTGCCCATAGAGTGGAGGGGGTGCCTGAAGAGGAGGCGGAGGGGAGGCGGGGGGGGGGGGGGGGGGGGGGGGCTGCCCACTAAATAACAACTGGAAAAGTCAACTGCCGTTCTATTGCTAATTATAAGCATGGTGTAAATTTACAATGCCTGTGTTTACAGCTCACGAACAAGCGATTATAACGTCGTCTATGAATAGGTATAACGCGCCCATACTGGCATCTACATACATACAAACATACAAACGCGAGTGGATACACTGGAGCAAAAAAAAAAAAATGACCGTATTGAGTTGTGTTCAGTTGTAAATTTGGAAGGCAGCTACGGAGAAGACTTGCTTTCGTTATTCTATGACTGCTTTCTGATTGACAAATGAACTCAAATAGAATTACAAGTCTTAAGTCAAGAAAAAACTGAGGAGATTCAGCGAATTTCATTCTTAAGTCATACCAAATTTTTGTGATTTTTTTTTTTCGACCTGCCGACTAGAAATGATCGGTCGAAAAACTATTTCTAGTGCGAAAAACTTTTTTGTTTTTAATGCAAACGTCTCCAAACTTCGTATTTACTAGTTTTCTTTGCTTCTCCATGATTCTGCTAAGTTTGGTCGAAATCGGACTTCTATATAGTGTGGCTGCCATAGAAAAGTAAGGTTAGAAAAGTAGTCTTAGTGAGAAAAACTTTTTTTTTTTCAATGTAAACCTCTTTAAAATTGGCAAACACTTATTTTATAAGCTTTCACAGAATTTTACAAAGTTTTGTCAATATCGGTTGACCATAGGTCATGGCGGCCATAGGAATGATAGGTCGAGAAACTAGTTTTAGTGAGAAAAACTTTATTGTTTTCAAAGAAAACGCCTCCAAACTTTGCATTTCTTAGTTTGCTATGCTTTTCCATGTTTCCACCAAGTTTGGTTGGAATCGGACATCTATATAGTATAGCTGTCATGGAAAAGTAGAGTCAGAAAAGAGTTGTTTTCAGTGGAAATGTACTTAACTTAACTTTGCTCTATTATTTAACTTGATTTGAGAATGTTTTGTGCTTGGTTCAAGAAGTAAAGCTTTTGCTTGAAGAAATGGGGGTTCAAAAATGCCTTCATGGTTCAAGAATTTCATTCTTATAGAACTTGTGACTTTAAAACTACTTGATACAATATAAAATTCTAAATTTTATAGAATTTAAGAGGATTTGGTTCTTATTCGAGTAACAAAGGTCTTTATTCAAGCACTATTCGTTTAAGGACAGGCTTATATTAAGCTCTAAAAGTCTGTAAAACAAGCCCACATCCTACTTAGCATATTTCAACTCTGTTTTGAAAGCAATAATTTGGGAATATGAAACAAGAATTTCAACTTAAATCTATTCTTCAATTCAATTCTATTGCATTTTCCTCTGAGTGAGCTGTTTTCGCATTTGCAGTTGCTTTTCAGGGTGCAAAAGTTTATAAATTAAGTTGATTTGTTAAAAATCCATATGGTTTATGAGTAAGTGAACCATAAGGAGTTGCTTGTAGCTTCAAACGAAACTGTGCAATTGAGCACTTGAACTGTTTTCGCATTTGCAGTTGCTTTTCAGGGTGCAAAAGCTTATAAATTAAGTTGATTTGGCAAAAATCAGAAAGGGTTAATGAGAAAGTGAACCATAAGGAGTTGCTTTAAGCTTCAGACGAAACTGTGCAATTGAGCACTTGAACTTATTCAACGTATCTCTCCCATGTTTCTCCCAGTGTAGCCACTTCGTGGACAAATGCTGAAATGACGGAACTGTGCTGACAGCTATGCAAGCCACCGTTTCGTGTCCGATTTTCTCTCTCTCTAATCAATTCGGATTTTTGTTGTGCACTTTGACTGACCATAAATTATGGGGAGGACCCGACTTTTTGTTGTTGTTGTTGTTGTTGTTTTAAACTTCGATCATAACTTCTAGCCTAAACGAGACGCATCCATTTCCGACCGTTCATCTTGTGGCATTTTGCCGGCTATTAATTAGCATATTTCGTCATGAATTAGCAAAGTAAAGCCAAGTTATAATGAGGTGGAAAGCCGAGCCAGGGGCGAGCCAGAGATCATTCTCGCTCAGTGCCGTCTGTCTCCCTCTCTAGTGCTGAGTGGCAGGATAGCAATCATTTTGCACGCTCTGTCCGGCCAGAGTTGAACTTGGAGTCCCTTGCCTTGCGGTGGCATAAAATGAAATTGCAACAGCAGCAACACACACTCGTGTGTGTGTGTGTGTGTGTGCAGATGCAACGACCAGCGACCAGCGACATGCCGCAGTCATCATCATCGTTGTTGCCCAGCGCCAGATCGCATAATCCGCTGAATCCGCCAGGGTTCACCCTCGCGTCCATGTCGCAAGGGCACATAATTGCATATGGTGGCACAGTGGTCACTCAGCGTGGGGAATTCGGGAATAGCCTGGCCCTGCACAAATTGCACAACTTTTTGGAGCACTTTGCTCCACTGCCGCCACCGCCGCCGCTGCACAGCAAGTAACCAGATGTTCAATCCCAAAGCCGCTGCCGCTGCCGTTGACCAGGTATATCGGCCAGGTATCGGGTGTATCAGGATCGGCCGCGTTCGCTCCAATGAAGACGACAATTCGGAGCTTATGTGTCAGGTGCGCGCGTTGGTGCCGCGAATGAAACAATTTATTGCATTCGCCGCTTTTTTTTGCGGTGTTTTGTTGTGGCTGGCACTAAATTGAATTTTCCCCCCCCCTCAAGCCTCGTCGCCTCCCCCCCCCCCTCCGCTGCCAACGACCACCTCTGCCATTTCATGTGGTTGCCGTTTTGCAAGGCACCGCCGACTTTTACCCCAAAAAAAAAAGAAAAAAAAAAAAGAAAAAGAGAAAAAAAAAACAACGTACAAAGGAGGCAGTTTGTCCATTTGACTCATTGTCCAGCAATAACCATAACGAATGCGGCAAATGGCCAGAAAATACAAGACGAGGCGGCACATATTATGCGAATTGTTACGCTGCGGCGCCCAAAAATGTGACAATCCAAGAGGAGAGAAAGAAAGGAGAAAAACAAAAAAAGACGGGAAAAATATGGCAAATTCATGGGGGTATAACATTGTTACGGGGGGGTTTTAATTGGGGATAAGTCTTAGGTAAAATGTTGAATAAGAATTTGAAATTTTGTAATATTGTTTTGCCGTCATATTATTACATTTTCATTTACACTCGGAGGTAAAATTGAGTATTTTATACTTAGATCAAGCAGGTTCTTCTATTTGTAACCCGTTTTGCTTGATCCCAGAGCTTCAATACTTGAAACAAGTACGAAATCATGCTCAAATCAAGTACAAAAATACTTGAATCAAGTGCTAAATGTATTCAAATACAAGATTAGTGATTCTGAAATCAAAAGCAAAGTGCAGTGTCAAAAAATCAAGTACGTTTGTTCTTGTTTTCAAAGCGCATCAAGTTTTAAAGTAGAAAACTGCTTGAAACAATTGCTAGATACAAGATTGCTTGATCCAAGACTTTTGGTTTTAAAAGCTCATCAGGTTCAAAAGTAGAACAATGTACTCAGTTGGAAGTTGGCTGATTCTGAAATCAAAAGCAAAGTGCAGTGTCACAAAATCAAGTACGTTTGTTCTGGTTTTCAAAGCGCATCAGGCTCAAAAGTAGAAAACTGCTTGAAACAAGTGCTAAATGTACTCAGTTGCAAGTTGGCTGATTCTGAAATCAAGATCCAAGACTTTTTGGCTTGAAAGCTCAAAGCCTGTACAAAAGTAAGAGATCGTTCACTCTGTATGATGGCCGCCTCAAAGAATTGAACGTGATTGAGTTGCTTGATGTGACTCCCCAAACAAGCTTTCCTCATAAGCCCCAACTGTTCTTTTTTAACCACCTATTTGATTTGCAAACCAGCAAGTTCCAGCCGGTTCAAGGATGTATCTTTAAGGATATCCTGTGTGCTTGGCTAAGACTGTTTGGGAATTTCAAGGCCGCAAAAGTGTAAAAATCGACCGGCAAAATCAAAGATTAAAATGAAAAAACCTTTGGTAATCCATGTTATGAACTTTTGATGAGTTAAAAAGTAACAAATTTATGGCAAATGCTGTAGAAGAGAGTTTCGGAAGAGTGAGAAAGAGAGAGATGCAGTATTTCGCCAAGCACTTAATAATTATTTGTATGCAGTTTTATGACTCAAACTATCAACCTTTGATAACTTTATTAGCTAATTCCCCCGTAATGCGCGCCTGCACAATTCCATGTAAATTCAATGATTGTGACAACGATAAGCTAATCTACAATTGTCAGCTGCTCAATTTGATTTGCGAATGGAAATCGAAATCTATATTTTTTTTTTCTTTTTCTTTTTCTTTTTTTTTTTTATATACATACAATCCCGGACCTGCATCATGGCTTTGCGTCTGCTGACAACTCGTCGTCAATCAGCGCGTCGAGCAATCGCATTCGTAGTCGCTTTTCCGCACAGTCCGCACAGTCGCTTTGTCTCTCAAGGCTTCATCATCGACAGGGGGTCGCGGTTCAAGGTAGAAAACCAGCTTACACACACACACAGATACAGATACAGCCACAGCCACAGATACAGCGATACAGCTCAGAGCAATTTTTTTTTGGTTTGTAGCCTGGCAAAATAACAAGCAAAATCAAATTGTTCCATTGTCTGCGGAAACATGCGTAAAGCTCGCACTTCTGCAACACACACACACTCGCACACACACACTCGCACTCGCACACTCGCACTCACACTTGTGCATACATAATTCATGTACAAGCATTTTTCATAATTCATAAAAAAAACAGAAAAAAAATCAATTCACGAGGCCGTGAGAGAAGTTCATCTCTGGCCAAGTCAGTCGGCAAGGTCAATAGAAACCAAAATAATTATTAATACACATGAATCACCGCATCACAGCAGCGCATCTGACAGATAGATTTTGTCTTTGGGCCAAATGTGAAATGCTAATTGAAGCCTAAAGCCTTGCGATCGCCCCCAGCTCACAATTCCAGGGTACAAATGAGGCATTAACCAGCCACCATCCACATTCTGAGGCAACAAAATGATGGAAAATGCTTCCCCATCCACTGACAGAGTCTTCCCACTGCGTGTCGTAGAAGTCAACTTTCTATTTGTAGCAACAATTGAATGGCCAATGAGTTACGTTGCGGGTTAAGGCATTAGAAGCGGCCGTTTTTCAGGTATCCAAAGTGACCTTAGTTCTGGGTTGAGGTGATGGAGGCTACAGTAAGGGTATTCTAAAGGTTGATTTTGAAGCTTTTTTGTGTAATTTTGTATAATTTTTCGAAAAAAATGCTCAGTAAGGTTTGCCATTTGAACATAAATAGAGTTACAAACACACACAGCGCTGGCAAATCATTGCACCTTTTTACTCTAAGACCCCTAAAGTATATATCCATGTCCGTTTTGTATGACGAAACAGATCTCAGAGATGAAAAAAGATAGGGATTCGACTTCTAACGGCCAAATGCTACAAATACTTTTGCCTTCGCAATTTGGAAAAATCGTCACATCTCCCACATTCATATAGATTGAACTGTCGTATCTTCTGTACTAGTTTTCAGTAATCAAAATTATGCAATCGGACACTTATGATGGGCAGCACTGTCTGAAACAGCAGCTGTGGCATATTTAAATAACAACAAATTCATCGCTTACAATTTCGAAAGGATTGTGTTGGTATTAAGTATCATAAACGTGGAAGTTTGCAGCATCTAATTGGGATTTATAGCTCTAAATCCTTGGGAGCTATTTTGAATTTTGCTTTAATGTCTTTGATGAAGTTATGGCTCTTGATTTGGACTATTAAATATTTCATATTTTTGCCAAATTAAGATTGCAATTTCTCCAATTCAAACATAAGGAAGCAGATCTCGTACACCAGGCATTATGGGAAGCTTTTTTGAGGACCTGTGAATTATAACAATTGGTAGTTTTTTGGAAGCTATGTTTAAGTCAAATTGCTGGCGTCGATGGCTCGCCTGGTACGGGATTTATGCAGATTTTAACCTGGCCAGCCTCCGCTAGTAAGCTCTTTCTGCCACAGCCTGCCTCCGTCACTTCTGCTTCTACTGCTGTCTCAGCAGCTCTTTGGGATGCGATGTTTATCCGAAATTGCTGTCGTCGATTGCTCGCCTGGTACGGGATTTAGGCAGATTTTAAACTGCAGTTGCATGGTCTCAGCAGCACTTTGGGATGCAATGTTTATAGCATATTTCTGGCGTCGATTGCTCGCCTGCAACAGGGTTTCTACCGATTTAAGCCCTAGCCTGCCTCTGCTAGGTCGCTCTTTCGCGCACAACTTGACTCTGTCTCTACTGCTTCTGCTACTGTCTCAGCAGCTCTTGGGAAAGCGATGTTTATGGCAAATTGCTGTCGTCGATTGCTCGCCTGGTAAGGGATTTATGCAGATTTTAACTTGCAGTTAAGCTTTTCTATGCGATGTTTATGGCAAATTGCTGTCGTCGATGGCTCGCCTGCTCCGGGGTTTCTGCAGATCTTAACCTGGCCTGCCGCCGCTCCATTCGTTCAGAGCAAATTTAGATTGTTGCTTGGTCCCAGCAGCTTTACGTAGAATCCAATTGCTGTCGTCGATTGCTCGCCCGGCGCAGCTTCTTTTTGCAGATTCTGTCCTTGCGTGTTTTTTTGGCAACTTTGTTGTCCGATGAACGATCAAACGAGCGGCGCAAGAGAAGCGGCCCCGCCATGTAAGTGGCTTTGATTAAATCATTTTGATTGATGAGTAAATATTGCAAATTAATAACCACTGTAGCTTTTGTTTTTGTACGCTTCCTCCTACCCCCCTCCCCACCAAAGAACAAGTTGCCGTTTGCTGTTTGTTCACAGATCGCTAAGTTGCTCTAGTTTCTTCTTTTTTTTTTTTGCTGTCGTTTCGCCTTGTCTTTTTGTCCATATGCAGATGAGTGCAAGAATGACTGATGGGGCTATTCAGGTGATGGGGACTGTGTTTTGCTGTGGCTCTTGTTTGTTGTTTGTCTCTATTTTTTGTTGTTGTTTTGTGTTGTTTGTTGCTTTGTGGGGATTTTTCTTTGGCCTGGGCACCGAAAGATTAAATGTTTTTAATTTTTTGGCTAATTTGTGACATGCGCGACCTTAATGGCTTCTTTTCACATCGTAAAGCCGCGTTTAATTGCTCCCCAAGCGATCAGCGGCGTCGCGGCAACCGGGTTGACAATTCTCTGGGAAAAATCAGCGGCGAGTGAATTAATTATGCATTTTCCGCTGTTGTTTTTTCGTTGATGTAGTCATCATTCCCATCATGTTGATGCATCGCATATTTAATATGCTTTTATATTCAAATTATCACGCATGCCAAACAGTTTCCATGGGGCAAATGGCTGCGTCTCGGCAACTGGGCGGCTGGGCGGCTGGGCGGCTTGGCGAGTGGAAGGCGACTCAGTTTTAACGAGCCAACTCGGACTGCGGCTCGGCGGCTGATGATGGCCAGCGGCTGGCGGCTTGGGTCAAAACAAAGATACACACACAGACACACACACACAAACACATCTTTTGGCCAGACCTGCAATTAGCTCGAACCCAACGGAGATATGAAATGGCCATTTGATATCTTAATAGATAAATCAAAATTTCTCCGGGCCCAAGGTCAGAGCTCCAGCCACTCTCGATTGGTCTAATGAGGGAACGGTGACATGAGACGCCATTCTGCCCGTAGATTCGCGCACACATACATATGTATTTATTGATGTGGACAATTTGTAATAGCATGCGATTTCCTGCCCCGTCCAGCGCCTGTAATTGAGCTCACGCTGGCAGCTGTGAGCTAATGACAAGCCCGAGTCCAAGCACGCATCAGCTGAGCGAGCCAACTTTGGCCGCCCGCCGCCCGCCTCCAAGTATGATCCAGGCCTTGGCCATTATCTGCTGCAATTGCCACAACGCCGCATGGGACGACAACGAGAAAGACGACAAACAACCGACCGAGCTGGACGCGGGCGACGGGAGACACGCAAGGCCAGGCGAAACTCCTTCTGCGCCAACCGACCAGCCAGCCAGCCAGCGTGCTGATATGTTGATTAGTCCCATTCCCGGGAGGGCAAAGTAGTTGCCGCCAGAGCTGAAGACAACATTAACAACGGGATGACAACGCATTCCTTCATGGTCGAAATTGGAATTATCGAAACGATATAAATGAGGCCACATTCGGAACACCTTAGCCGAGTTGGTTGTGGATGGGAAAGGAAGGACCGCAGACTTTCCATCTTGAAGCATGTTTGTGTATGTGTACATGTTATCGATGGTTTGCGGAAAACACTATCGCTGTCTATCGATAGGTGTCTGATCTTAGCTGTAGCGGAAACTCGATCTCTCTGTCTCTGTCTCAAGTTGCCTCATCACTCTTCTGGTTCTCTAAACTACATTTGCTTTACTCAACAAGGTCCACAAGCAAATGTTCCTTTACACACTTGAAAGTTTTGCCCCAGGGTGCACAAGCAAATGTTCCTCAGACACTTGCAAGATTTTCTCCTGGGTCTTTACCAACTTTTACTTTGATGGTGGGTGGGACGGTTTCTGGTCAGCAATAGGTATTTATCGTTACCTATCGATTAATTGTTGGTCAGAAATTTGATAAGAATGAAAATTCTTGATACAAGTATAAGTTTTTCATCCCGTTTTTCTTGATCCAAGAGGTTGAATACCAATTGAACCGGCTACAACATCTTCTTTGATACTTATTAGGGGTTCAAGAGTAAGATTGCTCGCTCTTGAATCAAAAGCTTCACATAAAATCCAAAGAAAAGAGCGCTCAAACAACAAAAATGCATTGTGAAGCAAGTTTTAGCCGTCGCAAGGAACTCACAACAACACAAAGCAACAGCAGGCTTTGCCTGTCAATCGTCAACAGATGCCAGCCATGCCATAAGTGCTTGGGAATTTCAAAGTGCAAAAAACTAAGTCAAACCCCACATAGAAACCAAACAGCGACGTGTTCTGTCGAAAGTATGCATTACGCCGGACGGCAAAGTAATGAGCTACAACTGTTGCTTTGCTAGACTGCAAACAATCCGCATTACAATTTGCAATGGGAATCCGTTGGCAGTTCGTCTCTAACATACATCTTACATTGCCAGTAATGCAGGATGTGAGCAACCCGTCTACAAAGCAAAGTAAACCAGAATGTAAGGAATGAAGGCAAAGTATTGAAGAGGAGTCTCTCAAATGTGCTTTCTCTATGACAGAAGCGACTGGCGACACTCTCTGTGGCACTTGACTGACACTGACACCGGTGCATTACACTGAGGAACGTTGTGGCATCCATGGATGACCCGGGCAGCCGGCTACAGTAGTCAGTGTGGAATAGATATATGAGAGAACATCATTAGTTGCAATCCCTGACCCTAGGACCCTCCCGTTTCCCCTTTCCAGCTGTTTAGATTTCCCATCCCCACCCCAATCTTAGAGCAGTTTTAGAACTTCTGATTTTGAGCTCTGATCTTCTTGGTTCTGTGGTCTTCTGTGGTTTTGCTCTTCGTCCCTGACAGTCGAGCTCTTTCATGTACAAGCATTTTTTGTTGTTGTTGTTCTTGTTGTGTTCTTTATGTGAAGCTGGGCTACAGGATCCGCCTTCTCCTTCTCTGCCGCTCTTCAGGCTCCTTTTCAAGTTCTCCGTCGTCACCGTCTCGGTTGGCATTTCCTCTGTGGTATGTGTGAATTTTCGGTTGCGTCTGAAAGGTTTTATTTATTTATTTTTATGCGGCATTACATTTATTTTCCTTTTTATTCTCATGGTTTGGGGCTGGCCAGGTGGAGATGAGAGCGATGCCGGTGCCCATTCCCGCTGGCTTATTGAGGTTGAGACGAGATAAGTGGCTTTTTTGTTGTTGTTGTTGTTGCTTTTGGTGATGCTGGCTGATCTACGACACTGCGGCGGCGGCGGCGGCGGCAAATGGCGGGTTGAGTTTTCGTTCGCACATTTTATGATGGCCCAAGATTCTGCTCCTTGCCAACGAGTGTGTGCGAGTGTGTGTGTGTGTGCTGCTGCTGCTGCTGAGTGATTGGATTGGCTTGAATTGAGCGGCCACAAAAGACAACAACAACAAAAAAAAAGCCCCCGTGTTGTCTCTATGGCAGGTGTCTCGTCTAACTGTTCGGGACTTGGACGCAAAACTCAGACTCGCAGTCGATGGCTGCTGATTTTGTTGCCATTGTTTTCCATGTTCATTTATATGTTTTGGCATCATCAACACAAAGCTTCATCATCCGCCATCCCCAATCCGCAATCCCCATCGCCTTTTTGCCAGCGCTAACTGGTTTTTTTTTTTTTTTTTTTTTTTTTTTTTGCTGCCATTGCCAGCGCGGACTCGGACTCGGACTCAGACTCGGCCCGGCCCGGCCTGGCCCCGACGCGTCGTGGCGTTTTGTCTTTTAGCCAGAATTGCCAATCATTCGCAGCCGCAATAAAATTACATGAGTAAAATGTGTCCGCGAGCATTCGTGGTACTTGATCGTTTTCAAGAGTGCGGTAATCGGTTTCAATTTCATCTTTATAGTGTTATGAAACTTGGGGTACGACGCGCCAAAGAGCTTTCGGTACGGTTTTGGTTTGAGTTGCCACCTCCGACAACAACAGAATGCTGCGGCATTGTGCCAGGCAGGAGCGTCGTTTGGCAAGGGGGTGACAGGGGGGGGGGGAGCATAAAGCGAGGCAGCAGTAGCTCCACAGCATTAGCTGTAGTCTATGGCTTTGCACAAGAACTTAATCATTAGCAAAGCTTAACTTTGGCTAGGATTCTGATATCAAAAAGAATCTAGCAAACGATTTCCCGGAAAAGTTGGTGAAGTCTGTCTACAGCGACTTTCTTTGACAGGCTTGCACACATGTATGGATGCTATGAATTGGTAGTATTCTCACCTATTGCAGTCCTAGTCCAATTTTGCCCTATTTTTCTTAGGGAAATCTGACTACTGCGACTTACTTTGACAGGCGTTCATACATATATGGTTGCTAATGTATGCGTTTGGTGTTATTCTCACCTACTGCAGTCCTAGTAGAATTTTGACCTATTTGCTTGCAGAAATCTGACTACAGTGACACATGTATGGATGCCAATGTGTGCGATAGGTAGTATTCTCACCTTTTGCAGTCCTGGTAGAATTTTTACCTATTTGCTTGGAGAAATCTGACTACATTGACTTGCTTTGATAGGCGTTCATACATGTATGTATGCCAATGAGTGCGAACACAGCCCCATGAGTATCAAATATCCTGTTCATCGATTTAATAGTTAGACAGTCTTGTTCTCAATTGCTATTCCACAAATTCTTTGCATTTTTGTGACCAAATCTAGTCCAAAAACTCGGCTTAGCTCTGTCTCTTTCTATCTCTGAGATTTGGTGGTTTCAACGGCTAGACAGACGAACATATGGCAATAACAACTTAAGTCTTTCTTCTTAAAGTAAATTAGAGAAAGCTTTTTCTTATGACGACTTCCCATTTTGCAATGGAGAAATTAGTGTGTAGCTCATTGCGCTGGCCGTATTGAGCTAATGCTGTCTGAGAAAGGGATGCTTGAAAAATAGTGTGGCTGCATATATTTTAGATAAATACAAATGGGCCCTATGAATAAATGGAATCTGTATTATAACTCACGAAACTGAATTTTTATAAGTTCAGTATACTAATGATATTTTGCGGTTGCTCAAGGGGGTTATCATCCCAAAAGTATTATGTTTGAGGCTCTCCAGAGTGTTGTTGTTATGGAAAGAAGAACTATTTTCAAAACTTATGTGAGAGAAGTTCTAGAAGCGGAAATTCGGCTTTTTTTTCGAGGAATTCTTATTTGAATGGGGCTACAAATGAAATAGGATTGGTTTAAGCATAAAAAAGTGTGGCTGCATATCTTTGCTACCTTTTTACCAATATAAATACAATATTTAAAATATTATAGCGTTTATGTATCAAATTCTTACGAGAAATCAGTATTTTATTTCCTGCCCAACAAAAAATTATGCCTAAAAAAAGTGTGGCTGTATTTTTTCGCTACCTTTTTATGCAAAAAATAAAAAATATACAAGAAATTAATAATCTTGTGATTTAAGTCCAAACATTCTTTAAAAAGTGAAAAAGTGTGGCTGCATTTGTTGTTTACTCAAACATTCAAGTCAAAAATTAACTTATTTGTTCAATTGCTAAGATATAGATACTTCCTTAAAGCTCTCAATTGAATACATCCTTTTGATTTTCAAACTTTCTGAAGAAGTGATTGTGCAATGTAGTCAAAACATATGCTAAAAGCCATTCCCAATTATTAAGCTGCCTTAAAATAGTGTGGCTGCATATTTAATGTACTGTGAATAAACAAAATCGTTACAAAACGTTCACACTGTCCTCAAAAAAAAAAGTGATCCCCAACTATAGTGTGGCTGCGTATTTTGAAGCCCAGAATACCCCAGATAAACTTGACTCAACTTTGATATGCCATTTTGGAATGTCCGAAACCCTTCATTAAAGTCCAAAATTAACATATTTTCCACCCACATTAGCCACATACACCACATCCACTCCGCATCCAGTCCACATATGGGTACGTCATACCGTGCAACGACAATGCGACGCCCCTGGCTGGCTGCCTGGCTGCCTGGTTTGCCAGCTTTGGCTGCCCTGGCCTGCCTACCTTCATATTCAACTCACATCCGTTTGGTCAACGATGCGATGTCCAAGCCGCTGGGCTCTATTGCTGCCGCTGCAGCGGCAGCGGCAGCGGCAACGGCTCCTGCTCCACCATTTATTTCGCCCGGTACCCAGGGTCTGTGTAGAAAGCAATTCACTGTAATTGCTTTGTGACTTATGGCCCGGCCCAACTCGAGCGATCGTCAGAGTCGTCGTCGTCGTCGTCTTAGTCGTCGCAGCCAGGCAGGTAGAGTGGTGCCGGTGCCGGTGCTGGTGGAGTGGAGTCTCTTCTCTGCGTAGTCTGTCGAAATGGTAGTGGCGTCTTGACCTTGTCATGCCATTAAATAAATTCAAACAGAAACTAAACTCGCCCGCTCCAGGTTGGAGTCGTTGTTGTCCATTCCTAGGCTTTTGGTCGTGCCACATGACAAGTGTGCCCCTCCCTGGACCTGGTCGCGAACCCGGTCCCACCCCCTTTGCGTGCTGCATCACGGCTGCCGTTCTCCCAGTTGCCCAGGCCTATAACGAGTTGCCATATTTTGATGGATTCGTCTCTGGAAGGTGTAAATATTAACCAAAGGGCAGTGAGAAAACGTGCAGCCAGCCGTGCAGCCAGCCGAGCCGCGTCTCCCAGCCAAGTTAAATTGCAGGCTTTTGTGTTTCTGCTTCTTCCGCAAAGTGTTTAAGTTTATGACTGATGCTCATTGAATCTAATGCGTATAAAAACCGTTTCAAAACTCAACCACATTCTGCAGAAGTCAGTCCCGGACAAATGGGGCGGTCTAGGGAAATGTGGGCTCCCGAGTTGAGTGGAGCATTCCGAAGACGGTTTAATCCATGGCCAAAAAAACAAAAAACATAATATGAGAAACAGGTGGTGGTGGTGCTGATGGCACCGTATGTGGTCGCGGACTTTGAGCCGCCGGGCATCAGACTCAGATTCAGATTCAGATTCCGTTTCCCAGCGGTTTCCTTTTTTCGATTTGCACAAATCGAAATAGGCCATGGCTCGGCCCCGGCCCCGGCCCCGGCACCGGCCCCGGCCTGGCCATGGGTCGCGCCTGCGGTTGTGTTTTGATGCTCAATGGTGTCGGCGGCGGCGGCGGTGATACTTTTACGAGCCAATGTTACCCAATCTGACGATTGCAGACACCCATTTGCCCAGGCGGCAATTTGTTGCCATCTTATTTTCTCATCCTATCGACAGCACTGCAGGACTCTGCGTTTTGATACTGCCGCCATAGCCACAGTCGTCTTTATGTATTGATCAGCGGGATCGATAAAAGCACAGTGAGAGGGAGCGGTGAGAGGGGGCAAGAGTGATCCCGCATGAGCTTTGCTCGGCTGCTGAACTAATAACTAATCACTCATCGGTCGGTAATACTTCCGCTTTGGCATCATGAGGTGCAAATTAATAGGCTGCCTTCCCAGGCATCACATAATACTGTATGCACAGATTAGAAGCGGGTTTATGTACTAAAAACATCCGGGGGGTGGGGTGGGGTGGTGTGTGAATGCTGTAGAGAGAGCAGTCTAATGACAAGTCGATCTCATCAGAGACCAGCTGTGGGGTGTATAAGTTCCTTTTAATCCGTTAGCAATAGCTTCTTCTGGGAGCCAATCTCTCAAAATGCGATTAACGACTCAATCTCGTCGACATATCTCGCCCAGAATGACGGCATTTTAAAACGTCCGTAAAATGACTTAATTTTAAGGTGATCCATGATGGAATTAGCTTCGACTGATGTTCCTTTTTGCTTCAAAGCAACACAATCTTGCCGGTGAGCCAGCAAAAAGTTACATAATTCTGAATTTATGATGACGGAATTAAGTCCACAACGTTTTTTGTTCCTATGCAATTGTCTCCTACTGGGCCACATATGCAACTTGTTCATTCTTAAGTGTGATTTGGTCGCTAGCTCTAGCAAGCGCTTGTTGGTCGTGTTAGCTAAGGTGCAGACGTTCGTGTGTTCATTCTGCCAAGACAAGTTTTCAACCCACACACCTTATTGATAATGAAGTAGCGCACTTAATGTAGTTCTTGAAGTTTAACAAAGAATCCGATTCTCTGCGCTCTTTTGCAGATTGAAATGCAACTGTTTTAGGAACTAATGTTTATTTTGATATTATTTAGGATGCCTCATGAAATTGGAGTTTATTTTAGCTGGTTATAAGTGTTAAAAACACAAAATAGATGGAGCAAATAAGAAAAATGAACAAAAACAGGAAAAAAAAAATGAAAAAATTAAGAAAAAAGAAGGAAAAGAAAAAAGAAAATGAAGGGAAAAGAAAGAAAACAAGAAAGAACGAGAAAGCTAAGCTAACTTCGTCTGTGCCAAAGTTTTTGCTTAAATATTTTCAAAAATACTCGTTTTCCCATTTTCCGACCGATCGTTCGTATGGGAGCTATACGATATAGTCATGCGATTTGGCCAAAAATTTGTAAAATTATGTGAAAGCAGGTGAAACAAACAAATACAAAAATGCAGCAAGCTACCATTAAAAACAAAAAAGTTTTTCAACCTAAAACTGTTTTTCAGACCTATCTATTGTATGGCAGCTATATCATATAGTTGTCCGATTTTAATAAAACTTGGTGGAATTATAGAAAAAACATAGTAACCTACGATTACAAAGTTTGAAGACGTTTCCATTGAAAAGAAAAAAGTTTTTCTCACTAAAACTAGTTTTCCGACCGATTATTCCTATGGGAGCAATGGGATATAGTCATACGATCCGTTCGGCTTCTACATATTAGTAGGGTGCAGCAAAAAGAAGACTCTGTGCAAAATTTCAGCTCGAAAGCTTTACAACTGAGAGAATAGTACGCGTAGAAACAGACAGACGGACGGACGGACGGACAGACAGACAGACAGACAGACAGACAGACAGACAGACAGACAGACAGACAGACAGACGGACAGACAGATGGAGGGACGGACGGACAGACGGACGGACAAACAGACGTACAAAGCTCAATCGACTCAGCTCGTCACCCTGATCAAGAATATATATAGTGCTCTTATCACCTCAACTGTTTCGCTTATAACTCCGGTGTTTTTTGACCGATCTGATTGTACTTTTAAGAATAGATAGATATTGGGCCTACCTTGATGTATACTAAACCACGAGGCTCTAACTTAAAACTAGATGAGGATGAAAAAAAAGAAAAGGAGAAAAAAAAAGAAAAAAAAAAGGAAAAGAAGTTCTCTTAGTAGCCGGAATGTTCAAGGCAAAGTGAATACCTGATTCTCTGGCCTACCAAGAGAACTCCATGAAGTTTGCTTCACCGTGTAAGCCCAGTCGAAGAGTGCCCGTTTCTTTGATTCTATTTGGAGTCTCCAATTCCAATTGAAACATCCTCAATGTGCTCAATCCCCTTGCCAGCAGCAGGTTTTTACCTTTAAGGCCCGCCCCCTTTCCTTTACAAATTTGACAAGATAACCTGCGCCATATCGCAAGCAATCACACTAACCCACACGCTGTACCATTTCAATATCAGGCTACAACCCACAAAAGGCCGAAAACAAAACAAAACAGAAACTAAAGAACATAACCCCTCAAGTAGGAAATTCGCATAATTTGGTACCGATCTTACTAGTGGCATGACAGAGCCAGATAATCATTTAATGCCGTCTGAACGGAACGCCCCTGGATAAAAACTGGTACGGGCTAATAACATTGTGCGACCCGAATACCCGAAACCGACCAGGCGACCAAGCGACCAACCGTCGCCTGACTCCGCTGGATGGGCCTCCTCTCTTGGCCAGCTGCGCGCCGCTTCACCACCCATTTGTTTACTTTATCCGTTTGCTGCTTTTTACTTTTTTTTTTTCCCGCTTGCGTTTTTGTTTTTTGTTTTCTCTCCTTTTTTGTTGTTGTTGTTGTTTTTTATTCATTCATTTGGATTGACAGGCTGGAGAGCGTTGCGCAAGTGTTTTCGGGCGACACAATGCACCTTCTACCGCCGGGCTCCTTTCGGTGGGATTGGCGGATGGCATTGAAGGAGGCGACGAACTATTTTTCCCCGTTAACATGTTCACTTCTCAAGTGCTTCCTTTTGTGACTGACTGACTGACTGACTAACTGACTAACTGACTGACTGACTGACTGACTGAGCGCCTGTCTGCGTGTATATATATAATGCATGGACGGTCGCTCCGGCCGGCATAAACACTGACACTGTCATGACGTGTGCCTTTCAAAGAAAACAACGTAAACGCGAACCGCCGAATGCCAGTCTCAGTGTCAGTTCCCCAGTGTCAGCTCCAGCCAGAGCCCGGCCAGAGCGTGAGCGAAGATTATAATGCCAAACAACTTGAGAACGTCGCGCTGTTAACCCTTGTGCCACGAGCAAGGATTATGATTTATGCGGAATTGTCACGCCGCTGACAAAGTCAAGTCGTGTGTGGCTAAGCGACTCTTCAACTCGCTAATGGGACGACAGTTCACCGGCAAAGGGTTAAGACCGGAATTGTCAAAAGACTTTTAATGAAAAGTTTCTTTTTTTTTTTGTTATTTTTTTTTTGATTTTTTTGTGATTTGACGTCGCACTCGAAAATCGCAAGTCAAAGTCATGGCACTCTGCGCCAATGGGGAGTGAGCGACGGACGGCGTCGCTCGGCGAAAGAGTCAACCTGGTCGCGGCACGACAACACGACATAATTTTGTACGTCACTCAAAGCGTTCGTAAGGCTGTCAGGGAGACAGTTCTGAAATGAAATATGCACACACACACACACACACACACATACACACATGCATACGTAGAGGAATACCAATTCCAAAAAGCCAAGAAGGAGCGATAGTCGCTACAGTCATTGTTCAAACTTGCACATATTTGATTGAACATCGAGTAGTCCAGGCACCGGCTGGTGACGGACACGGCGGCATGGCCAAAAAGGGAGGGGGTGGGGGGTGGGGGGGGGAGGCAACCAAGTGTCATTGTCGTCGTATTGATTCAATTACAACGTCAACGGGGAAATACAATCGCTTTCTGGTAATGAAAGGGTTGCCGCACCAGGGACGGGCGAGTCCACTCGGATCTGTTATACATTTGATAGCTTTGGGGTGGGTAGGGTGGGGTAGGGGGGGCATGTAGCTTCTTTTTGAAAGAAACAATATTTAATACATAGCCGATAATTCTGCTAATCAATTGAGTCAATGTTTGCATAGTTAAAACCGCATTTAAACTGTCGACGTTTTAAAGTGAAGAAAAGAAACAAGAAATTCAACAAAACACACAGACAGATGATGAACGTCGCTAGATTTGATACTCTATTAAACTGGATGGTACTTACTTTGGAACCATTTAGTTAATCTTTGAGGTCAATCAACGTAGATCGTGAGGGAAGTCTACGGACACAGCCATCCGAGCAGCTTTGGTTTGGATCCACACATGGGGAAAGGTTGCATCATTTCACAGTTGAAGCTGGAATATGTTGATGTCTTGATCCAAGAGGGGGCGTCTCCATTCCAGAAATGATCTATTCATCCACTGTTGCTTATAATATAGCTAGCTCCTTTGCATTAAATCATAGTTCAAATGATTCGTGCTTTGTTTGTAGATTAGCATTAGCTGCGTGTCACGATTTCGTGCATGCTCGTGCTCGATTTAACGCTGGTCCTAAGAAACCTGTTCTTATAACCTTGCAGAGGGCATATTGAAATCATCCAGATGTTTGTAATGCATAGAAGGAAGCATTTTCGACCACATAAAGTGTATATATTTTTGATCAGCATGAGGAGCTCAGTTGTTTTAACTTTGTACGTGTTGGTTCTCCTTCAGCTTTAAAGCTATCTTCACCAAACTTTGCACGAAGACTTCTTATACGCATACGCTGCACATTTATCGCAGCCGGCAGTATCGGTTGACTATATCATATAGCTGCCATAGGAATGATTGGTCGAAAAACAAGTTCTAGTGAGAAGAACTTCTTTGTTTTCAGTGCAAACGCCTCCAAACTCCGTATTTACTTGTTTTTAATGCTCCTCCATAAATCTGCCAAGTTTGGTGGAAATCGCACATCCATATAGTATAGCTGCCATAGAAGAGTAAGGTTAGAAAATTAGTCTTAGTAAGAAAATTTTTGTTGTTTTTAATGTAAACCTTTTAAAACTTGGCATATATCTATTTGATAAGCTCTAACACAATTCTTTAAAGTTTAGTCTGAATCGGTTGACTATAGGTTATAGCTGCCATAGAAACGATCGGTGGAGAAACTAGTTTTAGTGAGGGAAACTTTTTTGTTTTCAAAGAAAACGCCTCCAAACTTTGTATTTCTTAGTTTGCTATGTTTTCCCTTGATTTCACTTAGTTTGGTCCAAATCGGACAGCTATATAGTATAGCTGTCATAGAAAAGTAAGGTTAGAAAAGTAATCTAAGTGAGAAAAACTTGTTTGATTTCAGTGAAATTAGTAAAAAAGTAAGTTAAAACGTGCTACAAGGGTATACAAACTTCGGACGTGCCGAATTTATCTTTCCTCTATCTTTTTAATCATTAAAAGGACTTGAAAATGACCCATCAATGTGATTTTTTATCAGAACAATCTGCCAAAAGTTAGGTGTATAGCAGGTCTCGCCCTCTTGGTACAAACTTGGACTGTTTCTCCACGCTTAACCACAACGAAACACTTGAGTAAAGTCATTGTTGATCTCCTTTGGGCACACAGTGGCCCATTATTTGGCTCGAATCTCAATTTCAGTTTGGTTTTGAGTTCCCTTAATCATGGCTTAGATTTTGTTTGGTTTTCCTTCTTCCCCACCTGCATTGAATATTACTCAACTCTGTAGGGTATACAAAAATATGGATCTGTCATATACACGTACGTCGTTTGTGTACACAATAGACGAAAAAAAAAAAAAACCAACACAAAAAAAAAACTGACACAAACACCTAAATGGTACTGCTAATAAGCCGTTTAAATTTTTTTCCTAGAGTGCTAATGACAATAATATTTGATTAGCTCGTTTAATTGGTTTTCTTTTTCACTTTTGTGTCATACACGCTGTCAACGTGGTTTCGTGCTTGGGTTGGGGTACACTACACACTGAAGTTGAGGTACATAGGGTCAGATGAAAACTCTTTCAAATTGAAAGATAAAGAGATTGTTTACTGGAGTATCTGTAACCTCTCAAGTTTATATAAAGGTTGAGTAATAAATGACAGATTGTTAAAGTTAAGCAAAAACGTTGCATACTTTTTAGAGCAGCAGGCGGTATCTGCTTACATAATGTAGATATATTAGCATAATGAATTTGCAACAACAACTACGCATTTTGCTCTCTTCTCTTTCTCTCAAAAGTGCTGTCTGCACCGTTGATTTTGTTGTTGTTATGTGCTTCACACACACAGTTTTAGGCAACAAACGGTTTACTGCTCTAATACTTTTAGTTAAGATCATACAGATCTTTCTTACACACTATTTCGAGAACCTGTTTTTCTTTTCCGGATCAACGAGCTGAGACTTATAAAAAAGTAGAGCACAACATTCCCTACCCAAAGATTACTACACCGAATCCGTCTTCGCAGGTCCACTGGGCTTGCCGTTAACACCATCTAGTATACATTTAGGTCCTTCCCAATACACTATTTCCCAAGTTCACATCTTAAAGGAACTGTCCTTTCTTTTAAGTTTAGCTTTTAGCTTCTATGATTTGTCGCTTTACTTCTATACTTTCCCTTTTAACTTCAAATTCTATTCTACCTTTAATCTTCTTGCTTTTAATTTTATGTCTTATATCTTATATCTCATATCTCATAACTTATATCTTACATGCTATTTTACATCTTAGATCTTACTTCTTACATCCTTTATCTAGCTTCATAGCTCAAACCGCTTATTTCAGAGATCCAATATTCTACATAGGACTTCTCAAAAGAGTGAAAAATTCTTTACCTATGTGGGTGAAAATGGAGGAAAAGTTCTTTTTTTTCGATTGACATTCTATCAACCCTTTAGTTGGGCAACCCTGCCGCTCCAACGGTGATGTGTGCATCATGTGATGCATCACCTGTCGTTAAAAACGGATCAATGCTCATTGATACATCAGGTGGCTAGGCCTGTGGTTTCAAAACAGATATAAACTATAAGCAGGTTTAACACAAACGTAATACTTTTCGATATTGGAATGAAATATCGTTTCTTTACTGTGAATCTACACAAATCCTATGAGAACTAGAACTAGAACTGAAGACCATGTTGGACGATAGTTGGGCTGTATTCTCAAGTATTCTTATGGTAGTTAAAGTGGGTGTTGGTGCAATTCCTCCACTCACACACATCATACCCAGACCTGTCTTCGTCGCACTCGTGAACCGCCTTCCCAAGTTCAACCTGGCTAACCACACACATCTCATGTGTGTGTGTGTGTGTGTGTTGTGTGTTGTGTTTGTTTACCCAAACACTTGGCACATTTCGCGTATCGTTTTGAGAGAGAACACTCGGATTAAATTTTATGGTCGTTTATTATATTTTGTCATTTGATTTAAATTAACACCATTTCGACTAGGCATTCGATTTGCGTGGATATGTGAAATACTTGGATTTCTATCGTTATTGTTGTTGACAAATCTGTTTTGCTTCTGTTTTTATCATTGCAGCGTTTTGTCGGATACTTGAAGGAGTACTGTGTGGCCTAACCCGAAGAATAAGACTTATCTACATTTATATTGAGAAGCTGAAGCTGAAGCCTTTCACCGTTTTGGTTAAGATGTAAGTATCGGGGGTAGGGGGTAGGGGGGAGGGGGGGAGGGTCAGAGGCGTAGAAACAAAACAAAAATCAGAATCGTGACGGACACTCCACCATTTGACTATTTCCTCATACCGGTCACTCATAAGCATTTTGACAATGTCTCGCAACAAACTAATTTTATATCTTCTTTGCCCGAGATGGCCTGCGATTCGCTTCAGATACGGCAACACAATAGAGTCACAAAGCTATTAAAAACTGATATAAATCTCATTAAATGCGATGGTTGTAGCAGATGAACAAAAGCCGCCGCCGCAGTCGCGCCGCTGCCTTGCCTTCAATCAATCGTTTGTTTAGCTCCCGGCCACAACGAAACAAGAATGGAGCTCTTGTGTGTGCTTCTCCACCACAGATGGATGGATGGGTGGACGAGAGTCAGTTTTAAGTGTGTGTGTGTGTGTGTGTAGTATGCCCTGCCCTGCCAAAGATGATGAAGCCAAAGGCTAGCCTTTTTCTAAGGCCACAAACACTGAAGATCTGACGACATAAATGTGAAATCCACTTTTGGTTTTGAATCAGATCGAAGGAAAACTAGCAGAATAGACACTGTTCTGCGGTTGGAAAGTCTCATTTTTGTACTTTCAATGACTCTTCTACAACCATTCACCATTCTAGGGGTTACTTTCTTCAACACAAAAAAGATGTCTGAAGATAGCTTCCCATAGCCAAGCATCAGATAGATAAAAGCTTAGGGTATTTTACTTCAATTGAGGCCTTCTTTGAAAACGGCTTCTTCATAAATTTGTTATAGAATGGTGCCAGTCGTAAAAGTGCATAGATTAGCCCATTTTGAAGCTGTCTTTTGAAATCCGAAAGCCTTCAGGGGCAGGTAATGCTGGAAGATCATACTTGGATCATACTTATATCCATTCTTTGTCCAAAATCTCACAAATAAGGCATGAGCCTAAGAGCTTTTCAGTCTACGCAAAGCTTTTGTTCTTACCTTATACTCACTTACAGAGCTTTTTGGTTTTGAACTTTTCCATGGTGCCAGCCTTGATTTTATTGCTCAGAGAGAGAGAGAGAGAGAGAGAACTTTACTCGCAAATCTTCGCAATGGAAGGGCTATGCGTAAAGCAATAACAAATGCGGCCAATGCGTGTAGCAATCGGGCACCCCCGCTTAGAAGCCTCTGCTTTAGCTGCTGTGCTACTTTAGGTTAGGTTTTTTTATTATCTTCACGTAACTTTTCCCCCATGAAATACGTTCAAAAGGGCAGGGATTGTTCCTGCTTTTAACCCAAAAAATGGAAAGTTAAACAGAAAAGAAGATCCAAAAAAGGTTCATTTGGAAAGGATATGTCTTAAATATTCTTATAATCATCCAAATGATCATCATTTTTCATATCCTTTGTATGATTTTTAGCTCCATTGGATGATCAAAAGTTTATTTAAGACATATAATTCTCTAAGGGATACTGGAAGTCATCCAAAGGATATGTTTAAATTTCTCTTTTTTTTTTTGTGTGCCGACTTTGCTGCTTCTGTAACTTAGAAGCAAGCTACACTCTGAGAACAAAGTCTGGCAGAGTTCTAAAGCCAAAGGTATACAATTCATATCCTTTTGTCATAAAATTTGAAGTATATTTTGTACAATGAAGTACTTAAATTATGTACGAAACATGCTTAAATCAATGATCTACCGTTAATATAAGTGAAAAGAGAACTTTTCATTTGAGAAAGGCTCTTGCATCTTAGAAAATGCCAACTATATTCAAATTATAATGTTTTCTTTGAAATTCCCAACTAGTTTTGACACGTTTGGTATGGAGTGTTGGTAGATCTCAGAGATGGCAAGAGAAAGAGGTTTGAAATCTATGGCACAACAACTTGGTACACTTACAGGCAGATTTAGTATATTTTCAATTTTAGAAACATCCCTTCCCTGCTCCGCAATTTGCAAAAAATGTCATAACTCCCACAGTTTTAAAGAGAGATGGTTTATACCTACTAGACATATTTAGTAATCAGTATTATTTAACGCTCCGCCCAAGGAATGGAGAAGATCGAATGAATGATTTTCGAGTTATGATCAAAAGACTTTGCGCTGCTTTCAGCTGCTACCACAGCATCAAAATTTGGGCAGAGCAAGTAATTTTGTTGGTACAGAGTATGTTATAGTCGGTCTTTACCGACCTTCTGTCTTGTTTGGATTCAGGAATGTATTTGAGTTGAGAGTTTAGAATTTATGAGACTTCAAGCAGTTGAAGAAGGAAATTCCTTTAATACTCCAACCCAGAGACGAAATGGTGGTTATGCCACCTGAACAGTAATTTCACTGTTTACAAAAGCAATGAGAGAGAGAGTGGATCTCACTAGAATGCAACCAATCACAATTCAGTGGCACACAGACGGTTGTGTGACACCCCAAGGAGCTGTACTAGGGGTAACAGTACCAGGAATGCAAAGGTTTGACTAAATGGGAGAATTAACAAGCAAATGTCAAGCCGAAGTTATCCGATTTTGCAGCAAGAACTAACATAATTGAGAAATTGCCATCCTTTCGGAGTGCTAAGTTTACCTCTAAGGCTTTAGTAATTTGATTCCACAAGGAAAGAAAGCCCTGAAGATATTTCCATTCATATTCATATACAATTGAGTGGTTAAGTAAAGTATCGACTTGTATTCCTGTTCATGTCCCAGGGAAAGTGTTGATGCGTAAGCTGACGATATGGATGAGGGTGGATGTGAATATTTGGATGCTGCTGTATCCAATGTTTTCAGTAAACAGCAATTCAATAATTCACGGCCATAACATCATTATGGTGGGTGCTATTAATTAGATTTCAGTTTTCCAGTTGGTTTATTTTGGATGGCAGTAGCCCGATATCACACTTTACTCTCATCTCCACCTCCCTGGCTGCGATCATGTTTGTGCGCTTAAAGGCCTAACCATTCTATTACACAGTCTGAGCCCCAGATTACGATGGGTCCCAGTCGCTGGCAAAGCCGCGAAAGAAGCACAGATGAGGCCGCTGCTCCCCGCTGTGCTCCAAAACATCACAACTGATCGGCTAAGACATTGGGGGAACTGTTGGGCCCGGGTAGCGCCACAGTTGCCCCGTCAGAGACGAATGTGCATTTGTCGCCCAGCGACCAGCGACCAGCGACCAGCGACCAGTTAACCGGCGACCATGTTCGTGTTCATGTTCGTGTCCTTCCAAACGTCGTCCGCTTTTGTGGTGTGGTGTGTTACTGTGGTCTGTGGGTCTTGCGGTCTGTGGCTGGAACCAGCGGCTTCCGTCAACGATCCCTAAAAGCGATTTGCATATTAAAAATATTTTTGTTGAAATCACTTTGTTAAGCTTTTGTTCGGCAGCAGTCGGAGGCGATCAGAGGCGATCGGAGGCGTTCATAATCAAAACTGAAGTGATGCTGGTGGCAACGCGGCGCGGCGGTGCGGCGGTGCGGCGGCTTGCCTCAATCGCTTCTTTTGCCCAGCATATCTCATATGCAGCAAGCCGTGTTGACACTTTTTATGTGTTTAATAAATTAAGTTTTACAAAATAGAGAAGACGACAGTCTTTTGGGTTCGCTTTTTTTTTTTTTTCTTTTTTAATGGGTTGACATTTCGAACATTTCTGTTGGACGACTTTAACACGCATTTATGGCTTCTGCTTTATGGCCTTCGGAATGCCTTATGGCCTGCTTCTCAGCTGCCGCTGCTGCCGCTGCTGCTGATGGCTCTCTACACGTTAAAGCCAATAATAAAGATGATTGGTGTCTGGAATGCCATTTTTGTTGCTGTTGTTTTGCCGGGGATACACATCTCACAGCTTAGCAGCAATTTTGTTGTGAAACGAAAATGAGAATTCATGTGAAATTATTTCGAAAATTAGTGGAAACATTTGACAAGGATGTTGCATATGGTGATGGTTATTAGATATCATGATGAGCCGAGGGGTAATCAAGTTTCAAATGGCACGAGACGATGTTGGAGATGGAGACGGAGACGGACCAAGTCGCCACTTATGTCAAGATGAGTCGAGCAAATGTGAATTGATGTCAATTCGATGGGAGTTTTGGGAGACTTTGATGGCCTTGCCTTCTTTATGTATATATATGCTATATATATTATGTATTCCTCATCGGATCGACCAGCTGACTCTGTCTGTCTGTTTCCGCGCCAACTTTACTCTCATTATTTAAGCTTTTAAGCTGGGATTTTGCACTGAGCCGTCTGTTTACTGCTTATATGTAGGCACCAGAGGGATCAGCTGACCATATCTTATATCTTCAGTTCGGCTCTGACCTAAATCATAGCTGAATCAGCCCTGAAATGGAAGGGTTGGTACTGAATTCATGGCATACTTTATATGAGTCACGAACTCTGCTGATTTTATGCATGATTTCAGAGCTGAACTTATGTATGAGTTTCATGGGAAGTACAAAAACAAGCTGCCCATAGCCTATGCGCGTGCAACGCATTCGTTGTGGTTCTTCTATACGCATAGCTCTCTCTTCTCTTTCTGCCTGCGCTCTCTCTTGCATATTTGAATGTTACAACAAGTACTTCAACATTGTCTTCAGCGTAGAGTTTGTTGTTGGCGGCGTATAATTTCGCACATCACCAAGTAATACCCGGGTTTCGCTTTCTATTTCGTGTGGTTTTTGTTGTTTCAGATATATTTTGTTCATTTGTATTGAATTGGGGGCCTTCTGCAGATACCTTTAAGTCCACCCAATCTACGATTCTTTAACTGTTCTTCAGTAGGTAGCCTATTTCGATACGTTGACCCTTTTTATGCTTTCCATGGTGTTTAGAACACATAGAAGAAGGGATTTCTAAACTTCTGAAGTAAATATATACATGGTTAACTGAGTCCATCCATACTCGTCGGGCCGTTTGATGGCAGGTTCACTTCCGTGGTGTTAAAGCTTGTCAGGAAAAACCTCTTAGAAGTCTTCTTTTGGACACTTCTTTACCTCCACTGCCGATTTGGTTGTCCACTGTGTCATTCAAATGCAGTTCCCAGTAGTGTACACCAGGACGCTCACTTTGGCTTTGATGAAGGTCGCCAAATATTTGCCGCCTCTTCTCCTCAAGCTCTTCCAAAGCAGCAACTTTCTAAGCTGTTCCATGCAGAAGTCAAGTGTAAGCCGGCCTGTTCTTCCATGACAAAGGACCTGCCCGCCTGCCGCAGGGAGTCACTCTCTCTCCCTCCCTCTCTCTCTCTCTCTCTCTCTGGGAAAGGCATACAATGTTGTAACAACATCACTCACATTGTTGAATAAGCCGGAACATTTTGTCCACCGCTCTTTAACCAGATGCTCAAGCAGTTCCACCGAAATGGCCTAACGAAGTGGCCCACCACCAGAGTCAGAGTAGACACCAGCAGACCTCCCAGGCGCACATCGGCCATGTATGTATGTTCGCATGTATGTACGTATGTACATATATGATTATTTAAAAGAAAAATAAGAATAATGATGTGACAAATTCTGAGTGGACACTTGAACATTTTGGAGAGGCAGCGAACGGCGACTGCTTGGATACAGCAGAGTGGACATTCGGCTCACTGGAGAGCGCAGCGTGACAAGACATTGTGTGTGTGTGTGTGTGTGTGTGCGAGTAGGAGACGCTCTTCGTGCTGTCGACCATTGCCACTTCAAGTTTTCATGTCACATTCTTGTGCACCGCCGCCGCACAAGAGTCGATCTCGAAAACTGGCTGGCTATATGGATATGGAATAATGATCGTGATCGCGATCGTTGCGATGACGTTGAAGATCAGTGTGATGGGTGTGCGAGTGTGTGCGAGTGTGTGTGTGTGACTGGGGGGATGAACTTGGCTTAACATTTGGCTGGGGCAATTAATCTCAGATCATTGGAAATTCCATTGGGGTATGGCCAAGTCCGGGTGGGCGGGCACGGATCTCAGCTATCGACATTCTAACTGACATTAGAGTCTCAGACTCAGACCCAGACTCAGACCCAGACTCGCCATATCGAGAGCTGCCTTGGGGCGCTGCTGTTCCCCCTGACATATGTCATCTGGCCAAGTAATTTAAATGGTATACAAATTGTATTTTAATTGCCACCTGTTCAAGATCTGTTGTTACGGCTGCTGCTGCTGCTGCCGTAATGACATTTATTTCGATTCACAATCGCACCGTTTTTGGTTTACTTTGCGTCCCAGCGATGAACGGGCACCAGTTTTAATTGCTTTCGGTTGAGAGCTACTCATACTCGAGTTCGAGTTCTGGTCAAACCAGTTTGGGGCACCAACTGCGTCGTTACAGAGCGACAGAGGGAGGGAGGGAGGGAGACATATGTTTGTGTATCAATCAATTGGCATTGCTTGAAATGTAACAGTTTTCTTAAGGGTAATCCAGCATCCAACATCCAGCTAACCCCCCCACTTCTACTTCTTCTTCCTTGCAGCCTGCTGAGGTGTATCGCCTACCAAAAAGTTGCTGCCCCCCCCCACGACAACGAATCTACACTTTATCCTACATATATATATATATATATACACACACATATATCCTATATACAATCTCTAGTCTACGCACATTGCTTCCGGGTCAGACAAAACAGAAAAGAAAAAACAACAAATTTATATATCAACTGTTCAACTGTTGCCCGTAAGCCGCTTGATGAATATTGGTCAGGAGAAGCATACGCATTCGCAGCAGCCGCAGCCGCCCATCAGTAGCCACAGCCGTGTCACAGCCACCGATTTGCACAGTTCCCCGCCAGCGTCAGCTCTCCTAGCGGCTGCCATTGACTATCCGTATCATCATCTGCTTGGGTATCATCCACCGCGCTACCCGCTGCCCGGCCATGAGCGACAGCATCTGCACGCCATGGGCAATCTCCGGCGCTCGGGGGACGAGCGTATGAGCAGCAGCAACAGCAGCCCCAGCCCCATACCGATGGTGATGACACCCAGTCGACGCAGCTCGCCGCCACCGCCGCCGCCGCAGCCGCTGCCGTCGTCGCATCGCGCCTTGAATCTCAATGCGCCATCGATGAGCGCCCATTTCTCGTCGCTGGCGCACGCCCAGCTGCATCTGCAGACGCAGCTCCATCAGAAGCTGTCGGCCAGCTACTTTAGGAATCCGCCCTCGCCCACGTCGCAGTTGGTGGTCAGCGGCAACGCCTCGTCGCCGCCGAGCACGGGAGGGTCGCAGCAGCTGAATCCGCTGAGCGATCTGCAGAATATGCAACCCTTTGATTTTCGTAAATTGGGAGCCTTTGGTTCGCCGCTGCCGCCCAGTCCCACAGAGTTTGTGCATCACCATCATCAGCAGCAGCAGCAACAGCAGCAGCAGCAACAGCAGCAGCAGCAACAGCAGCAACAGCAGCAGCAGCAACAGCAGCACCTGCAGCAGCAGGTCTTGGCCCAGGCCAGGCGACGCATCAGCGAGGCAACCACCCCAGGGGAGAAGAGTGCTGCGGTGGCGGCAGCCGCGGCGGCAGCGGCTGCAGCGGCGGCTGCTCAGAGTAATCAGTTTTTTAGCGCCATGGCCATGGCCGGACATCCGTTGCCCTATCACTTGCCACCGCCACCGCCGCCCCCACCTCCGCCGCCGCCGGCCCCACCCACGACGTCCTCGTCCTCCTCGTCGGCAGCGCAACAGAGCAGCAGCAGCAGCAGCACGGAACTAAGTCATGTGCACGAGGCGCATTCGCCGCCAAGTCACAACCATCATCACCATCACAATCATCAGTATGCGCAGGCGCACCAACACCACCTCCAACAGCAGCAGCAGCAGCACCACCACCACCACCAGAAGGCCGCCGAGCAGGAGTCGGCCAAGTCGCGCCACCTGCCGCCGCCGGGCGAAAAGAGCAACTCCTCGTCAAACGCCTCCACCTCAAGCACACAGCAGCGTCTGACGCGTCTCACCATGGGCTCCTCGGCCAATATGCGATCGGGACGCAAAAGTCACTCGCCCGCCGGCGGCGGCGGCGGCGGTGGCAAGCGCCAGTGGGGCTCAATGCCGGCCAACTTGGGTACACAGTTCATCAATCCGGTGACGGGCAAAAAGCGGGTGCAGTGCAACGTCTGCCTGAAGACCTTCTGCGACAAGGGCGCCCTCAAGATTCATTTCTCGGCCGTCCATCTGCGGGAGATGCACAAGTGCACCGTCGACGGCTGCAGCATGATGTTCAGTTCGCGGCGTTCGCGCAACCGGCACAGCGCCAATCCCAATCCCAAGCTCCATTCACCGCACTTGCGCCGCAAGATCTCGCCGCACGATGGCCGCAGCGCCCAGCCGCATCCGCTGCTGCTGCAGGCACCCAACGGCATCATGGCGGGTCTGGCGCCATTCGGCAACTTCCCGCTGTTGACGCCGCCGCCGGACTTGCGCCACCATGCCATGGGTGGCGGTGGCTCCTCCGCCCTGGACATGAAACATGGCCAGGAGTACATGCAGCGTTCGTACCTGGAGAACGGCATGCTGGTGGGGAGTGGACGCTATGAGGGACACAGACGCAAGGCCACACTGGAGGCGGCAGATGATGAGGACGACGACGAGATACTCGAGGTGGGCATACACATGCCCGAGGATGATGACGACGATGATGAGGATGACGAGGACGACGATGTGGATGGGGAAGCGGATGAGGATGATCCGGATGGCATGGGTATTGTGGTGGTGGGCGATGAGCTGGACAGCCTGCCGGAGAAGCAGTTGGCGGCTGGCCAGCAGCACGACGACTACGACAACGAGAGCGACGAGCGCTCCACCTCGGCCATCTCCTCCAGTCACAGCCAAACCAAAGAGTCACAGCCCAGCTCCAGTCCGGGCAAGTCGGTGGTGGCCGCCGTCGACGGGGAGTTCCTGGCGGCCAGCAAGCGGAAGCGCAAGAGCCAGAATCCTGTGCGCTGCACCACGCTGCAGTCGGATGAGAATTCGGGTGACAATTCGCTGGACTATGATGTGGCCGCCGACTTGTCCATCAAGAAGACACGCAACATTGGCTGCGATGAGGCAGCGAAGGCCACCACAGAACCCACGTCCCCAGCCAAAGAAACCACCACCACCACCAGCAGCAGCAGCAGCAGCAGCTCCTCCAGTGAGTCCACCAAGGCCATACCATCGCCACCACTCACACCCTACACCCTGACAGCCGCCAGCGAGGCTCAGGCCAGGGGCATCAAAACGGAGGCTCCGGACGACAGCGAAACGGAGGTGCAGGATCTGTCCCTCAACTCGGCGACGGCCATCAAACAGGAGCCGGTGGATGAGCTGGCATTGAGCTATGACAATGATGAGAATCGTTATCTGCGCATCAAGCAGGAGCTGCTGGGCGGCGGTGAAGATGAGGATCAGCTGCGCAGCAGCACGAATAACAACATTCTGACTGACACTCCGGTGGAGCTGAATGGTGGAGGTGGAGCCAGCAGCGAGGTGGAGCCCGAACCGGAGCCGGAGCCCGAACCGGAGCCGGAGGTACCCATCGATCATGAGAATCCACTCAAGTGCACCGCCTGCGGTGACATCTTTCAGAATCACTTCCATTTGAAGACCCACTACCAAAGCGTTCACCTGAAGCTGCATCACAAGTGCAACATCGATGGCTGCAATGCGGCCTTCCCCTCGAAACGGAGTCGCGACCGGCACAGCTCCAATCTGAATCTGCACCGCAAACTGCTGTCGACCAGTGACGATCACAACAACAGTATGCCCACGGATCCGCTGCTGGAGCTGATGAACATCAACAACAACAAGAGCTTTGGCGCCGCCGGCGGTCCGAGCAGCATACAGGCCGAAATACTGGCTCGGATCTGTGCGGGAGCGGCCCAGGCTCATGGCCTGAGCATGCCGCTCTGCTTTGAGGCGCTGCAGCATCGTTTCGCTGTGGGCCCGCCGCCACCGCCGCCGGCCGCCAGTGAGCAGCAGCACCACTTCATGGCCACCGATCCGCGCCTGCTGCTCAACCATGGCGCCAATCCGCTGCTGTTTCCGGGTCTGCCGCGATTGCCCCGCTTCCCCCATCTCACGCCACACCTGATGAGTCCCTTCTGCCAACGACGCACCTCCTCCGACTCGAATTCACAGCACTCAATCACGCCGCCCGTATCGAAGAGCTCACCGCAGCCGCCGTCCGGCTCGGGCTCGCCCGACTTTGAGACGACGCGGCACTCGCACAACGAGGAGGCCGGCACGGCGACGGCACCCGATCGCATATCATGACCATGTACCTCGTACTATGCCAAGGCATTGGCATTTTATCACTAAACGGAACGGAACGGATCGCCGCAGTAGATGCAATAACCGGGCCGACGAACCTGGGCCAACAACTATCACAGCATTGCTCATCGCGAGGGGAACGCCCGCGCTCATCCCCCCTCCCCCCCTTACAATACTTCTCTAGGCTAATGCTAATATAAAATATTAGAAGGATCGACTAGCATTTTTTTTTTCTATATATATAAAAGAGACCCTTTTTTTTGGACCTGTTGTTTTGTGTAGAGGAAAAGTAATAACGCGTAACTGGATAAATAAATAAATAATAATAATAATAATAATAATAATAACGAAATATTGTTAGTGATACTCGTTCATGTAAGTAAAAATATGTGTAGAACCTAAGCGGAGCGCCGAAGTGTAATGCGCCTCCCCCCCTCTTTTTTTTTTGCTATCGTATAAACACGGGAGATGTGGAAGATGAGGATGAGGATGAAACGAGTCAACGACAAAACGCTTTCAAGGGAGAAACCAACTGATTACTGATTATCAACTTTTTTTTTTTTCTTTTTTTTTTCTCGTAGTACCGAACCGAAGTTTTGTTGTTTTCTTTTACACACACACACACACACACACACACACACGAAAGGAAATCCTAAAGTAATTATATAGTGGGTTAGTTAGTTCTGAAGCAGTAACCAGGCAAATACCTTCAACTCATATTTAAGCTATATATGTTTGCAATAAAAATATCAAGAAAAATCAAACAACGAACGGCTGCTGTGGTGTTGGGATTGCGGGGAAGGTGGGATGGTGGGAAGGGGGTTGTGGAGTGGGTCCTTTGTTCGGTTTGGGGTAAGTATACGCGAACAGAGATGTGTCTTTCTAGAGCGGAACGAGCGAAAATGAGCCATTGACTCCTCTCCAAAGCTGCACTTTCAAAAATAACACAACTCTAGATAGGGAAAATCGACGCAAAACTGTCAAATGTATCTTTTTTCAGGTTTCAAATCGAGCTGGCTCAAACTCCGCTTGAAAAATCTATGGGAAAATACAACCATCTGGTGGAAACTTCAACCCCGGGTGGGTATATGGATGGTATAGATGGAAGTTTAGTTTGTGTAGAGTTGTCAACACTTTTTGTTATAACCTTGCAGAGGTAGAAGAAAGCAATGCCGACCACATAAAACATATATATCCTTAATCAGCATGACGAGCTGAGCTGATACGTCTGTTCCTATGCCATGACTTCTCCGTCAGTTTGAATACTATCTTCACCAAACTTTACACAAAATCTTAAGATACTATTAAGCTGCACATTTGTCGGAGCCGGCCGGATCGGTTGACTATATCATATAGCTGCCATAGGAATGATCGTTCCTAGTATGAAAAACTATTTTGTTTTCAAAGAAAACGCCTCCAAACTTTGTATTTCTTAGTTTGCTCTGCTTTCCCATGTTTCCACCAAGTTTGGTAGCTATCGGACATCTATATGGTATAGCTGTCATGGAAAAGTAAGGTAAGAAAACTAGTTCTAGTGAGAAAAACTTTGTTGTTTTCAATGGAAACGTCTCCAAACTGCGTATTTACTAGTTTAGCGTGCTTCTGCATGATTCTGAGAAGTTTGGTAGAAGTCGGACATCTATATAGTATAGCTACCATACAAAGGTAAGGTTAAAAAACTAATCTTAGTGGGAAAAACTTTTTTGTTTTCAATGTAAACCCCTTTTAAATTGGCACACATATATTTTATTAGCTTTGACACAATTCTTTAAAGTTTTGTTAAAATCGGTTGACTATAGCATATAGCTGCCATAGGAATGATCGTTCGAAAAACTACTTTTAGTATGAAAAACTTTTTTGTTTTCAACGGAAACGCCTCCAAACTTTGTATTTCTTAGTTTGCTATGCTTTCCCAAGATTTTACCAAGCGTGGTCGAAATCGGACATCTATATAATATAGCTGTCATACAAAAGTAGAGCCTAAAAAGTAGTCTTAGTGAACAAAATAGTTTGTTTTGAAAGAAAACGCCTCCAAACTTTGTATTTCTTAGTTTGCTTTGCTTTCCCATGTTTCCACCAAGTTTGGTCGAAATCGGACATCTATATAGCATATAGCTGTCATACAAAAGTAGAGTCAGAAAAGTAGTCTTGGTGAGAAACATACCAAGAGAACTCCATGAAGTTTGCTTCAACGTGTAAGTTCAGTCTAATTATCAAGGATGAGTTAAATCTTCTCGAAAAAAAAACCCATAGACAGCCCAAAAAGGAGCCAGAGTAGAGCTCCTCTCAATCTACTGTCTTGTGTGCTTCCAACTTTTCACACCAGAGAAAGGGACCTACAGTTTAACGCCGAATTTGAATCGCAGGGTTTTGAAAAGCTCTTCACAGCTGGCGCCCACAACTGGTGAAGGTGACCGGGTGTGTGAGCTTTTCTGGAAACAAATGTGCCGATGCCGGCTTGTGTACCGAACCGAGATCCTTTCTTTAAATGCTGCCTGAAACCAATGAAACCCTCAAAAGAGAACGGCTTGAGATGATTACAATAGATTTTCGAACTCTAGTTTGAGTACCTAGTATTAGAAATACCATTTCTTTATTAAAGGACATCGAGCTTATGGAGTTACTTACAGATGCTAACTACAAGCGAGAAAGCTAAGCTAACTTCGTCTGTGCCAAAGTTTTTATACCCTTGCAAGGGTGCTCGGTTAAATATTTTCCAAAAAAATACTCTTTTTCCCATTTTTCGACCGATCGTTCGTATGGTAGCTATATGATATAGTCAACCGATTTGGCCAAAAATATGTAAAATTATATGAAAGCAAGTGAAACAAACAAATACAAAATTGCAGCAAGCTACCATTAAAAACAAAAAAGTTTTTCGAACTAAAACTGTTTTTCAGACCTATCTTTTGTATGGCAGCTATAACATATAGTTGTCCGATTTTAATAAAACTTGTTAGAATCATAAAAAACCATGGAAAACTTACAATTACAAAGTTTGGATACGTTTCCATTGAAAAGAAAAAAGTTTTTCTCACTAAAACTAGTTTTTCGACCGATTATTCCTATGGCAGCCATAAGATATAGTCATCCGATACGGTCGACATATTAGTAGTGTGCAACAATAAGAAGACTCTGTGCTAAATTTCAGCTCGATAGCTTTAAAACTGAGAGACTTGTTCGCGTAGAAACAGACGGACAAAGCTCAATCGTCTCAGCTCTTCACTCTGATCAAGAATATATATGCTGTATGGGGTCGGAAATGCACATTTCTATGCGTTGCAAACTTCTAATATTCTTTGATATTACAACTAAGGTAAGGCGTTCTCGAGCGAAGTACTTAAAACGTGCAGTGTTTCGTGTACTCTTGAAAAGTGAGATTCTTTGCGCAAAAAGGTGGCTAGAAGCTGCCTTAACTGGTCAATTCCAAAGATCTTAGGTAGGTTTTTTTCAAAATATAACAACTCCTCAGGCGCTGGTTGGAGTCCAGTGCAGAGTAAGGAGTCTGCCAACACTTCGAACCAATGTCGTATAAAGGGAAGCTACACAAACTTGGAACGTTGCAGATGGTTAATTGGTGGCTTTTCAAAGAAGCTCAACTCAATACCGCGTGGATTCTGTCGATTATGAACGTATTGTACACAATTCTCTGGCAAAAGCACACACACTCTGTTACACTCTGTCATACCCTTTGACCTCCCCTCGCGCATTTTCAATGGCGCTTCACTAAACGGCATATACTTAGCTCCCCCCATCTCTCCCCCCTTCCCCAGCACATATCGAAGCGGCAAAATGGAACAAACATACCAACAAAACATACCAACAGATAAGTACAAGTACATAGAGGCTATAATGTGGCCATATGGTTACATATGTAACCTGTGTGCAAGGATATGTAAGCGGGATATGTGGACGTGCCGTGGATACGGATACACCCTGCTCCCCTGCTACCCTGCTCCCTGTTGCCTGGTTCTGCGTGTCCGCTGCAGGCTTAACGATAACATTGTGGCAATTTTATTTGCCCACAATCTGTTGTTGTGTTTTCCTCGGGCCAAGGGCCCGCAGAGCACCCGAGTCGTCTCTGTGTGGCCAGTGCAAAACAGGAAGGAAGGAAGAGAACGAATTTCAGCGGAAGGAAACACTAAAATGTTACTTTAAATAAATTGCACCACACCGAGGCACTGTTATTTTCTCGAACCTCCACCCCCCCCCTCCACCGCCCGGCCCAGGGGTGACACGGCGGCCAACCACAAGATATGCCACGTACTCCACCTGCAGGTAAAGATAGTTGCCACCCATACGCTGGTTGCACTTTATTTATTTGGACACTGACGCCCCCGCCGAGGCAGCTAAATTTACGAGCTGGCTTAATCGATCTCAAAAAAAAAACAAAAATTAAATGGCCCCGGCACGGCCCGGCCTGTGGCAGAAGCAACCCTCGCTTTTTCTTCTTTTTTTTGGTGCGACCATTTTGCAAAGAATGCAAGGAGACGGGGCGACGGGGCGACCGACCAGCAGCCATGTCAAACGATTGGCAAAGTGTTGGATGCCCCGAAAGGTTGGTTGAAAATTTCAGCAGCCATCATCTTTGTTGGCCACTGGAAATGGAATTTCAGTTGCCTTCAACTCATGTAGAGGAAAGGAATGCATTCACAAGTTTGGAGACTGCATATGTCAGTGATCCTTTCAAGTAGTATGGGGATTGAGAGCTGAGAACTGAGAGCTAAGGTTCAGTGGTTCACACAGATGAAGGTTAAACAAACCTCGGGTACGGTTGGGTTGCACAACTATGGCAGTATCAACCGCTGTACAAGTTTGACTTGATTTAAAATGAAGATTTCCCCATTTCTATGTACCCGGCAATTTGCATGCCAAACTAAATATTTGAGTCCAGCTTTTTTTTTTTGGGCATGGTGGTGGCTCCATCAGCTCCGCTCGGCTCCTATTCCCTTGTTGTGCTCATTCTGAAAACATTTATTGCATTTTATGGGGTCGCCATTTGCCATTTACATACAGACACATATGTACAAGTATGTGGCAAGGTATGTGCCACTGCAACAGACAATTGCCAATGTGGGGGAGGGGGAACACACACACACACGTATGCACCCTGACAAAAAAAAAGGGTGGGGCCTAGACATGTGCCTGGTGTGGCGGCGGCAGTCAAAAAACTGATAATGTACTTCTGCCAACTGCAACTAATTTGTTAGTTAGTATAGCAAAGGGGGGCGGGTGGCAAGGGGGGGGTGGGGGCCTCGTAAATATCGCCAACATGCACACAAAGACAGGCGACTTGATAAACATTCCTGATATTTGGCCTCTCAGTTTAGATTGTTATGGACAACAAAAAAAGAAGTTCAAAATGCAAAATAGGCGAAAAAGCCAAGCTTTTGTTCCTTGTGTCGGCCATGGTCTATACCCCCCCTCCGCCCCCTCCGCCCCAACACATTCGGTTAATTTGTCAATGCTTGGCCGAAGGATAACGACACTGTGATTAACTAACTTGTATTTAGGCGATTCTCAAGGTGTTTCCAGTTTTTTGTGGCTTAGCTAATTTATGGACTTGTGATTAGAATCGCACTTGGTTTTATATTTTGGGTGAAAACCACTTTAAGTGAAGAAAAGAGGAAGGATTTTGAACAGGGAAACTCTTGAAACGTTTGCTGGTTGGCAGAAAATTTGATTTTTCATGCATCATTTGATGCGAAGTTCATTTCCCCCCCCTAAAAACTGGAGACAATTGTGGGCGAGGTACCCCAAAAAAGCTGCATAAACCAAAAGGTTGAGAGAAGCTCACTAATTCGAGAGCTTTCAGATTGCCATTCAAGTGTATTTTTGCCAATTTTTAGCAAAGGAGACCCTCCTGCAACTCTCTCACATCTAAAATACTGTCAAGCCATTTGTATAAACTGCTAAAGCCGTTAATCGGGGGCGTCCCAGAAATCTCTAGAGATTTTCGTATAAACGATTGAACTTTGAACTAGGATAACTTTAGATGTAAAGTGGCAGCACATATAAAGACAAACAGTTGTAGCTCGAAATGAAAGCGTTTACACGAAAATATCTACAGATTTCTGGGACACCGCCGATTAATTGAACTGATTGGGCGTTATGCTTGGATCTGGTAGTTTCACCACACAACAGATATTCTGCAGAATATCCTTGAGAAACAGAATAACACTTACTTAACATAAAAACAATAAAAAAGTAGTCGAAATGGCACTAAAATTAAGCAAAATCAAGCAATTTTCTACTACTAGCAACTATGAGATACCAGGGAAACACAAAAGGATATTGAAAAACATCCATTGGATGATTTCCCGTTTCCATTATGCAATGCATATGTTTTAAATATCCTTATAATCATTCAACATAGCTGCAAATTATCAGAGGCATATGGAAACAGATCATTATTTGGATGATTTTCAGTTCTGTTGTTTGATTAAAACAATTATAAAGACGTATCCAGTCCAAATGGAACTTTTTGGGATCTCTTTTCGAACGTTTCGAACGATCATTCCTATGGCAGCTATAACCTATAGTCAACCGATTTTGACAAAACTTGAAGGAATTGTGTGAAAGCTTATAAAATAAGTATAGGCCAATTTTCAAGAGGTTTACTTTGAAAACAAAAAAGTTTTTCTCACTAAAACTAGTTTTCTAACCTTACTTTTCCATGGCAGCTATACTATATAGAAGTCCGATTTCAACCAAACTTGGCAGCATCATGGAAAAGCTTAGAAAACTAGTAAATACGGAGTTTGGAAACGTTTGCATGGAAAACAAACAAGTTTTTCTTACTGAGACTAGTATTCCAACCTTACTTTTCTATGGCAGCTATATTATATAGATGTAAGATTTCGATCAAACTTAACAGAATCATGGAAAAGCATAGGAAACTAGTAAATGCGGAGTTTGGAGGCATTTTCTTTGAAAACAAAAAAGTTTTTCTCACTAGAACTAGTTTTTCGAACGATCGAAAATATATAAAAATGGCGTAAAGTGATAATGGACCATCTTTATAAGCCTTATTCCCTCTTAATCGAATGGAAGTCACCTCTGATCCTTCCTCCGTATAGCTACCTTTTCATATTCATCCATCTTTGGCATTGCCATGTACAAATTCCTTCCAGTTTTTCTCCGAAATTGATCGATCGATATCAAAAAGTGTCAAAAAGTGTGCATGGCCAGATGCATTTCCATTTTAAGCGTAAATAATTTGCAAATATTTGAGAGTGTTGATTAAGCAAATCTGGGTAGGCACAAAAGGGGTAAGCGGGGGTGCAAGAGGTGCAACAAGTAGGTAGATGTAATCCAATTTAGAGTTCGCTTCATTTGGGTTAATCCCACAACGTTTCGTTTCTGGCGTGGATCAATGAATGAATCCGATGGCTTTCATTGATCTGCTTGCCGGGCGATTATAAAGGGGCTACTACCTAATCAGGATATATATATACCCCTAATCCCCCAGCTTTTGGGCTGTACCATTTGCATAAATACGCCGTCAGGATGCATCGATGTGTCAGTTCAAATACAAACATCAACATGGATACAACCGTAGCACCGCACGTCTTCCAATCCAGCTTCTCCATACGCTCCCTGTTGAATGACAGCAAGGAGTACTGCACCAGCCAGCGGTATCATGCCCCACCACCCGCCAGTCCAAGTGATTCCGAGGGCACCGAGGGCTCCGAGGATGCCTCCGCCGATGAGGCCAAGAGTTATACCAAGCCCGCCTTCACCTACAGCGCTTTGATTGTGATGGCCATACGGAGCAGCGTGGAGAAGCGTCTAACGCTGAGCGGCATCTGCAAATGGATAGCCGACAATTTTGCCTACTATCAGAATCACAAAAGTGTTTGGCAGAACTCCATACGCCACAATCTGAGCCTGAATCCTTGTTTTGTGCGTGTGCCTCGGGCACTGGATGATCCCGGACGGGGTCATTACTGGGCGCTGGATCCCTATGCAGAGGATTTGACCATAGGCGAGACCACGGGCCGACTGAGACGCAGCAATGGGAATGCCCAGCAGTTGATGGGACGCAGCAGCAAGCAGCTACAGCTGGGAGCCAAGGGCTATGGGCATCCCTATCAGCAATTGCAGTTGCAGTTGCAGTATGCCCAATACTTTCAGCCGCAGGCTGCTTATTTTCCCATCACCGCTGATCGGCAGCAGCAGCGACAGGCAATCATGATACAGAACTATCCGCAGCAACAGCAGCAACAGCAGCAGGCACAGCGACAACAGGCGACGCTATCAACGCACTACCATCAACAGCATCAACAGCAGCAGCAGCAGCAGCAGCCTCCTCCTCGACCCGGCCACCACAATTACTACCAGCGACATCAGCAGCAACTGCAACAGCAACACAACTTTTACCTCCAACAGCAGCAACAACAGCAACAACAGCAACAGCAATATGCAACCGCCTTTGCTGGCAAATGGATGCGACAGCCCACGGATGGCCTCTGGCGTTAGAATGTGTCCACTCTTCCGTCTCTCTCTCTCTCTCTCTCTCTCTCTCTCTCCTCTCTCTTTGACACCAGCAGATTACCAGTTTCCCATTTTGTTGGCGTAGAACGCGACGCGACAAACAAACTCCATTACTCAGTGAAATTAGTATTAAATGCTAACCAACTTAGATTTAACACATATCTAGAATTTACACAATAAAGCAACAACTCACGAACGAAAAAAAGGCCTGTTTTTACCCGAAAGAAGAGCTAGCAGAGCTGATTTGCCAACATAATGTTAATTTGTTAACATTCATGTTAATGCTTAATGGCATAATTATGCTCTGTACCGGAAGTACACAGAGTATAATAAGTTTATGCAAAAGTATGTAACCGCCAGAAGAAAGCATCTTCGACCCCCTAAAGTTTATATATTTAGGCATTTCGGTATAATTATCAAAATGGGGACGGAAAAGAGCCATCAAGGTGATTCTTGTGAAAATGATCAACGAGATGTTGGGTGGGATCTCTTCATTCAAGAAATGTTCACTCTTGGATCAACAATTTTTGATACTAAAGTCGTGGAATCTTTTTCGAGTCCTTGATCTAATGAAAACAGTCAATACGAGTCAGTAAATGATACTTTGTCGGGAGGAAATGGAACCGTAGTTGCGACACACTTGATGAAGAGTCAGCTTCGACTCATAGTCGAGTCATTTGCGAGTGTTTTACATAGAGTATTATAAGCTTATACAAAAGTAACATCCAGAAGGAAACGTTTCCCAACCCAAAAAGTATATATATACTTGAGCAGCATCTACAGCTGAGTCAATATAGCCAAGATTCTCTGTCTGTCTGTCTGTGTGTCCGTTTGAAAGCACAGACCTCCGAGATGGTAAGCGATAGAGGTTTGACATGTATTAGACAAAAGCTTCTTATACCTGCAGGCAGATTTGGATTATTTTCAATTTTGGCCACGCCCCCTGCTGCCTCCTTAATTTAGAAAAAACTTCATATCTCGCACATTTTTGAAGATAAAGGGTGCGTACTTTCTAGACATATTTAGTTATCAGTATTATTTATCGATTTGCCAAAAGAATGGTAAAGATTGGACGAACGGTTGTCGAGTTATGATCAAAAGACTGTTTGCTGCTGCCGCGCTGCTATTGCAGCATCAAAATTTAAGCTGATAGTATAATTTCGTTGGTACAGAGCATGTTATAGTGGGGTTTGACTGACTTTCTTTTATGATTCCATTCATATTTCAATCAATCACATGTTGAGCCGGTGCAAGAGTCATTTTCGAGTCTTGTTTTGGTCGCACATGAAGGTAATCGCTTTGGTAATCAGTTTAAGGTATCAAAAAACATTGGACGCGTTCAGCAAAAGAACTTGCCTGCTGAATGATCATACTTTTTACCTCATCTTTCTGCTGAACTCCAGTGATACTATGATAGAGGAGCTTGTATCGACAAAAAAGTATGCTTCCTTTAAGGGATACTGCTACCTAGAGCTACAGCTGTAAATCGATAGGTTTTTTCGATACCGATAAGCGTCTTTTGGTTCTAATTGTAAGCTGAACCTAAAAATGAGTTTTTTTATGGCCAGAAAAAGTTTGAAAAAACTTAAAAATATGTCAAAACTTAAGTTGAACAACTATTCTGTTATTTCCATGTTGACATAAAGCGTCGACGAGGTTGGCGCCTCTTTTAAAAGATTGTCTTTTCAAGTTTTTGTCCAAAAATGTGGCACAAAGTTTTTAAAGTATCATTTTTTTTTCTGATACCTGCTCAGCGATCAAACTTTCTGCTGAACACGGCCTTTAATTCAGGTGTTTTTTGTCAAAATGAATTGTCAAATGTGGGTGGAGAATCTCAACTTAAGATGTCACACGCAGAAGGAAGCATCGAAGTTGTGGTTCAGGGCGGACATTAACCAAAGCTCTCGTTTAAAACTTGGTTCGATTTGGGGTTCGGTTCAGAGTAAACACCAGAACCAGAAGGCCTGTTTAAGTGTTGAACAAGGAATCGAATGTTGTAATTTGTTTCGATTTTAGGTAAGTTTAAAGAACTTTATGGTTTTGCTGAAACTGTTGAAGAAAGGACATCTCCTGCCTGCTTTTCCAGCAGTCACTTTCGGTGTCTTTGATTAGAACAAAGAACCTTGCACTTTGTCCACTTTTTTTCTCCCCCACCCTTGCCCAATCGCTGGCTTCCCTAACTTCCTTGCGGACGCCCATCCTTCCAGCGTCTGCGCTGGGACCGGCGAGCTAGTTGCATTGGCCACCGAACACACAAAAGAAGAGATTAAAAATACAACAGCAACAACAACAACAACAAAAAAAAGGAATACAGAATACAAAAATCTGCTCAAACTCAATTATAAAAAATTCAACCCAATCTGAATTCCCGCGAACTGCTGTTCAAGTTTTGTATCGTATTATTGCCATTCTGGGCCGCACAACTGCTGATCCCGATGCCCGATGCCCGATGGCCGATGGTGGCACCGCCGTGTGCTTTGCCTTTGTGGTCATTCGTCATTTTAAGAGTTCGCACACTGGTCCAGTCTGTCCCCGGTCCCCCCCCCCACCGGTCCCCCCATGCACCCCGCACCCATCACGCTGCAGTCATTGACACTGATATGTGTGGCAAGGTATGTCTTTTGAAATGACAATCTGCAATTTGCTATTCGAAACCGTTTAAAGTAATTTATTTTTTGTTTCTTTGTGCTGTTCGCGAATTGTCTGGTATCCTGCCAGATCCTGCTTGAACCCTCCGCTGAGTGTGCCATTTAATTAATGACTTGGATTACTTGGCAAGCTTTGGCCCATCAATCCCCTCCATTTTCCATTTTCGTATGCACGAGAGGAATATGTACACCCCAGCTGACCAGCCGTGATTGAGCGTTCCATCCGTCCGTCCGTCCGTCCGTCCGAGTGTGTCAACCCTTCTCTTTTTTCGGTCTTGTCTCATAAATAATGCAGTCAATTAGGCCAAGCGAATGTGTCGCACACATTGCCTAAACAGGTGTATCCCAGCTCAACTATGTACGCCCGGAGGGGGGGGGGTGGTGGTGGGGTTGGGGGATAGTGGGCGATGTTGGCTGGTCCAAACTACCGGTATTGCTCTGAATTATTGACATCTGCTTCCAATGCCCCGGCAATCTGGCGCAGATTACAAGCACTTTGAATGCTGCTGCTGCCGCTGCTGATGTTGATGGCGGAGGCAACCTTCTATTATCCAGGTACATTGTATGGGCATGCAACTAGCCATAATGCAAGTGCAGACAAGTCCCAAACCCACTCCCGGCCACCAATCCAGCCAAATGCAATTTCACTGTCTGACCATCGATCCCTTCCTTCTGTGCACAAAAGCCGCATGAGGTGGTGCCGGCGCACTATACCAATATGGTGGAGCAGTCGTTGACGTCGTTGAACCGGGCAGTTGAGGATGCGGCCGGTGCTGCCGCCGCTGCCATCGTCGTATCAAGAGCGTGTAGCAAAATTCGTGCCGTGACCGCCCCTTTCAATTCTGTATTATCAGATTAGCTCTTTTCATAAGCTATTTGCTGTTGTTGTTGTTGTTGTTGTTGTTGCTGGTGCATCGTTTTCTTTTTTTTTTGTTGCTGTTGTTGTTGTTTTTAATGGTATTGACCGCTAGCATTCATCCTATAATCTAAAAAAAACTTGGCCCAAACTAGCCAAGAAGATGGTCTATGATGATGACACTGCGGACAAGCCGAGGGTGAGGGGCGGTAGAGTGGGCGGGGGGGCCCACCTTGCGACAGGTGTACACATGGTCAACGATTGAACAAGAAGACCTTCGACATCCAAAGACGTGCCATGTGTGTCGGGACAGATTTCAAGTGGCTACGAAAGGAATGTCCCGTAGAGGTTTTTTTTTTATTTTCGTAACTAACATTGAGAGCATTGCACTTGGAATTAAGAATTATTATGCGGGTTTTAGGGTTTACCGATCAATCAATTGGAATCACTAGGTTTTCTGTAAGCTGGTTTCTTCACATTCAAACAAAAGTGTTTAACGATCATTTAAATGGACTTAGATACTTAAATTGAACCGAAAAGAGGTTTGCTACGCTTAGAAGAAATAACTTTTTTTTTTAATAACTTTTTTACACAATTTTGAACAGCAGAAAAATATTTAAACCGGTTTGGAACCAAATTCCGAAATATTCTTTGAGAATTTTACATTAAAAGACTGGTTTCCAGATGGGCTTAAAAACGCGAACAGAACTTAAAATCATTCCAAAAGTGTGTATATTATTCTTTGTTGCGATCTGGAATCCAGAATACAATTGAGACTCTACTTTTCTATGGGAGCTAGACCATATAGTTGTCCGATTTCGACCAAACTTGGTGGAATTATGGGAAAGCATAGCAAACTAAGAAATACATAGTTTGGAGGCGTTTCCATTGAAAACAAAAAAGTTTTTCTAACTAAAACTACTTTTTAGACTCTACTTTTCTATGACAGCTATACTACATAGATGACCGATTTCGACCAAACTGGGTGGAATCATGTAAAAGCATAGCAAACTAAGAAATACAAAGTTAAGAGGAGTTACCATTGAAAACAAAAAAGTTTTTCTCACTAAGACTACTTTGCAGACCACTTTTCAATGGAACGAAAAGTGTAAATAGTGGAGGCTTAAGATACCGACAAAAAAATATAATAATAATAATTAATTTAATTATAATTTAATATTTTTTTATAAATTACTGTAAAAAATTTTTTTAATAACTTTTTTACACAAAAAATATTATAATAATGATTAATTTAATTATAATTTAATATTTTTTTGATCAGAAATTGGAATATGAAAATTGGAATTTCGATATTTTAAAACCACTTTTAAGCCCCTATCTCTTCATTTAAGGGAGTTATGGGCGTTTAAAGATTTGGGAGGAATATGAAAATTTTGATTTTTTAAAACCACTTTTAAGCCCCTATCTCTTCATTTAAGGGAGTTATGGGCGTTTAAAGATTTGGGAGGAATATGAAAATTTTGATTTTTTAAAACCACTTTTAAGCCCCTATCTCTTCATTTAAGGGAGTTATGGGCGTTTAAAGATTTGGGAGGAATATGAAAATTTTGATTTTTTAAAACCACTTTTAAGCCCCTATCTCTTCATTTAAGGGAGTTATGGGCGTTTAAAGATTTGGGGGGAATATGAAAATTTTGATTTTTTAAAACCACTTTTAAGCCCCTATCTCTTCATTTAAGGGAGTTATGGGCGTTTAAAGATTTGGGAGGAATATGAAAATTTTGATTTTTTAAAACCACTTTTAAGCCCCTATCTCTTCATTTAAGGGAGTTATGGGCGTTTAAAGATTTGGGAGGTTTAAATTACTGTAAAAAATTTTTTTAATAACTTTTTTACACAATTTTGAACAGCAGAAAAATATTTAAACCGGTTTGGAACCGAATTCCGAAATATTCTTTGAGAATTTTACAAAAATTGGCTATTGGCTTTCCGTTAAAAGACTGGTTTCCAGATGGGCTTAAAAACGCGAACAGAACTTAAAATCATTCCAAAAGTGTGTATATTATTCTTTGTTGCGATCTGGAATCCAGAATACAATTGAGACTCTACTTTTCTATGGGAGCTAGACCATATAGTTGTCCGATTTCGACCAAACTTTGTGGAATTATGGGAAAGCATAGCAAACTAAGAAATACATAGTTTGGAGGCGTTTCCATTGAAAACAAAAAAGTTTTTCTAACTAAAACTACTTTTTAGACTCTACTTTTCTATGACAGCTATACTACATAGATGACCGATTTCGACCAAACTGTGTGGAATCATGTAAAAGCATAGCAAACTAAGAAATACAAAGTTAAGAGGCGTTACCATTGAAAACAAAAAAGTTTTTCTCACTAAGACTACTTTGCAGACCCCTTTTCAATGGAACG